>MBPM02000051.1:448134-591150 GCA_001695595.3 Plasmopara viticola | reverse complement strand
GAGCTTGGTCTGCGTGGGAGCTTGGTCTGCGTGGATCTATAGTTTGTTCTCACGATTCGGTATCTTTTGTAAAATGTTTGCATTCGCGCTAGCTGCTTAAAGAGGTGCCAGATACGACCGCGTACGTTGCAAAGGCTTGTGATGAGATAAGATTGAATCGAAAGAAGCTTTTCTTTGTCCAAATGACGTTGCGTGTGTGTGATGATTGTACGTGTTTATAAAAATCTAAAAGTTTTTTCCTTGTCAGCCTTCCCATATAGTCTAGGCGGTTAGGATAGCTGGCTTCAACCAGCAGACCCGGGTTCGAGTCCCGGTGTGGGAAATTGAACTTATTGCTGCTTAGTTTCGAAGCGGATATTTAATACTACCAACTCATGCGCTCTTTTTTGGAGCTTGGTCTGCGTGGGAGCTTGGTCTGCGTGGGAGCTTGGTCTGCGTGGATCTATAGTTGTTACTGACGACTCGGTATCTTTTTGTAAAATGTTTGCATTCGCACTAGATGCTTAGAGGTGCCAGATTCGAGCGCATACGTTGCAAGTGCTTTTCTTTGTCCCAATAGACGTTGCGTGTATGCAATGGTTGTACGTATTGTATTGATTTTATTACGTTATCGCGTTGCCAAGTTATGCACGTGCTAGGCTCTATGTCTAGTCCACGACATAGAGTGGTGTCCGCATACGTCGAGTCTCGTTCGGCGGGCAGTGCAGCCAGCACCGAGGCCGTGAGGGTCTTCCATAGTTTTGTGTAGTTCTGACTTGGTAAGAGCCCAGGTGGCGCCCTGGTGCTGGAGACCGTCGCGTCGAGGGTGAGACCCGTTAGAGACCTGCAGATGCCCGAGAGCACCTGCCCGAAGCGCGCGAGCATTTAGCCCCCGCGCTTGGAAGGAGGCGTCACCCCAACCTTTTCCGAAAATGGTTGTACGTGTTTATATAAATCTAAAACATTTTATCTGTCAGCCTTCCCATATAGTCTAGGCGGTGAGGATAGCTGGCTCTCACCCAGCAGACCCGGGTTCGAGTCCCAGTGTGGGAACATTGAACTTATTGCTGCTTAGTTTCGAAGCGGATATTTATACTACCAACTCATGCGCTCTTCGTCTGCGTGGGAACTTGGTCTGCGTGGATCTATAGTTGTTACTCACGACTTCGGTATCTTTTTGTAAAATGTTTGCATTCGCGCTAGATGCTTAACGAGGTGCCAGATACGACCGCGTACGTTGCAAGTGCTTGTGATGAGATAAGATTGACCGAAAGAAGCTTTTCTTTGTCCAAATAGACGTTGCGTGTGTGCGATGGTTGTACGTGTTTATATAAATCTAAAAGTTTTTTCCTTTCAGCCTTCCCATATAGTCTAGGCGGTTAGGATAGCTGGCTCTCACCCAGCAGACCCGGGTTCGAGTCCCGGTGTGGGAACTTGTACTAATTGCTGCTTAGTTTCGAAGCGGATATTTATACTACCAACTCATGCGCTCTTGGTCTGCGTGGGAACTTGGTCTGCGTGGATCTATAGTTGTTACTCACGACTTCGGTATCTTTTTGTAAAATGTTTGCATTCGCACTAGATGCTTAAAGAGGTGCCAGATACGACCGCGTACGTTGCAAAGGCTTGTGATGAGATAAGATTGATCGAAAGAAGCTTTTCTTTGTCCAAATAGACGTTGCGTGTGTGCAATGGTTGTACGTGTTTATATAAATCTAAAAGTTTTTTCCTGTCAGCCTTCCCATATAGTCTAGGCGGTTAGGATAGCTGGCTCTCACCCAGCAGACCGGGTTCGAGTCCCGTGTGGGAACATTGTACTTATTGCTGCTTAGTTTCGAAGCGGATATTTATACTACCAACTCATGCGCTCTTTTTTTGGGAGCTTGGTCTGCGTGGGAGCTTGGTCTGCGTGGATCTATAGTTGTTACTCACGACTTCGGTATCTTTTTGTAAAATGTTTGCATTCGCGCTAGATGCTTAACGAGGTGCCAGATACGACCGCGTACGTTGCAAGTGCTCGTGATGAGATAAGATTGACCGAAAGAAGCTTTTCGTTGTCCAAATAGACGTTGCGTGTGTGCGATGGTTGTACGTGTTTATATAAATCTAAAAGTTTTTTCCTTTCAGCCTTCCCATATAGTCTAGGCTGTTAAAATAGCTGCCTCTCACCCAGCAGACCGGGTTCGAGTCCCGGTGTGGGAACATTGTACTTATTGCTGCTTAGTTTCGAAGCGGATATTTATACTACCAACTCATGCGCTCTTTTTTTGGGAGCTTGGTCTGCGTGGGAGCTTGGTCTGCGTGAAAGCTGGTCTGCGTGGATCTATAGTTGTTACTCACGACCTCGGTATCTTTTTGTAAAATGTTTGCATTCGCACTAGATGCTTAACGAGGTGCCAGATTCGAGCGCATACGTTGCAAGTGCTTGTGATGAGATAAGATTGAACGAAAGAAGCTTTTCTTTGTCCAATAGACGTTGCGTGTATGCAATGGTTGTACGTATTGTATTGTATTGTATTACGTTATCGCTTGCCAAGTTATGCACGTGCTAGCTCTATGTCTAGTCCACGACATAAAGTGGTGTCCGCATACGTCGAGTCTCGTTCGGCGGGCAGTGCAGCCAGCACCGAGGCCGTGAGGGTCTTCCATAGTTTTGTGTAGTTCTGACTTGGTAAGAGCCCAGGTGGCGCCCTGGTGCTGGAAACCGTCGCGTCGAGGGTGAGACCCGTTAGAGACCTGCAGATGCCCGAGAGCACCTGCCCGAAGCGCGCGAGCATTTTGCCCCCGCGCTTGGAAGGAGGGCGTCACCCCAACCTTTTCCGAAAATGGTTGTACGTGTTTACATAAATCTAAAACTTTTTATCTGTCAGCCTTCCCATATAGTCTAGGCGGTTAGGATAGCTGGCTCTCACCCAGCAGACCCGGGTTCGAGTCCCGGTGTGGGAACATTGAACTTATTGCTGCTTAGTTTCGAAGCGAATATTTATACTACCAACTGATGCGCTCTTTTTTAGGGAGCTTGGTCTGCGTGGGAGCTTGGCCTGCGTGGATCTATAGTTGTTACTCACGACTTCGGTATCTTTATGTAAAATGTTTTCATTTGCGCTAGATGCTTAAAGAGGTGCCAGATACGACCGCGCACGTTGCAAAGGCTTGTGATGAGATAAGATTGATCGAAAGAAGCTTTTCTTTGTCCAAATAGACGTTGCGTGTGTGCGATGGTTGTACGTGTTTATATAAATCTAAAAGTTTTTTCCTTTCAGCTTCCCATATAGTCGAGGCGGTTAGGATAGCTGGCTCTCACCCAGCAGACCCGGGTTCGAGTCCCGTGTGGGAACATTGTACTTATTGCTGCTTAGTTTCGAAGCGGATATTTATACTACCAACTCATGCGCTCTTTTTTAGGGAGCTTGGTCTGCGTGGAGCTTGGCCTGCGTGGATCTATAGTTGTTACTCACGACTCCGTGTCTTTATGTAAAATGTTTGCATTTGCGCTAGATGCTTAAAGAGGTGCCAGATTCGAGCGCATACGTTGCAAAGGCTTGTGATGAGATAAGATTGATCGAAAGAAGCTTTTCGTTGTCCAAATAGACGTTGCGTGTGTGCGATGGTTGTACGTGTTTATATAAATCTAAAAGTTTTTTCCTTTCAGCCTTCCCATATAGTCTAGGCGGTTAGGATAGCTGGCTCTCACCCAGCAGACCCGGGTTCGAGTCCCGGTGTGGGAACATTGTACTTATTGCTGCTTAGTTTCGAAGCGGATATTTATACTACCAACTCATGCGCTCTTTTTTAGGAGCTTGGTCTGCGTGGGAGCTTGGCCTGCGTGGATCTATAGTTGTTACTCACGACTCCGGTGTCTTTATGTAAAATGTTTGCATTTGCGCTAGATGCTTAAAGAGGTGCCAGATACGACCGCGCACGTTGCAAAGGCTTGTGATGAGATAAGATTGATCGAAAGAAGCTTTTCTTTGTCCAAATTGACGTTGCGTGTGTGCGATGGTTGTACGTGTTTATATAAATCTAAAAGTTTTTTCCTTTCAGCCTTCCCATATAGTCTAGGCGGTTAGGATAGCTGGCTCTCACCCAGCAGACCCGGGTTCGAGTCCCGGTGTGGGAACATTGTACTTATTGCTGCTTAGTTTCGAAGCGGATATTTATACTACCAACTCATGCGCTCTTTTTTTGGGAGCTTGTCTGCGTGGGAGCTTGGTCTGCGTGGATCTATAGTTGTTACTCACGACCTCGGTATCTTTTTGTAAAATGTTTGCATTCGCACTAGATGCTTAACGAGGTGCCAGATTCGAGCGCATACGTTGCAAGTGCTTGTGATGAGATAAGATTGAACGAAAGAAACTTTTCTTTGTCCCAATAGACGTTGCGTGTATGCAATGGTTGTACGTATTGTATTGTATTGTATTACGTTATCGCGTTGCCAAGTTATGCACGTGCTAGGCTCTATGTCTAGTCCACGACATAGAGTGGTGTCCGCATACGTCGAGTCTCGTTCGGCGGGCAGTGCAGCCAGCACCGAGGCCGTGAGGGTCTTCCATAGTTTTGTGTAGTTCTGACTTGGTAAGAGCCCAGGTGGCGCCCTGGTGCTGGAGACCGTCGCGTCGAGGGTGAGACCCGTTAGAAACCTGCAGATGCCCGAGAGCACCTGCCCGAAGCGCGCGAGCATTTAGCCCCGCGCTTGGAAGGAGGGCGTCACCCCAACCTTTTCCGAAAATGGTTGTACGTGTTTATATAAATCTAAAACTTTTTATCTGTCAGCCTTCCCATATAGTCTAGGCGGTTAGGATAGCTGGCTCTCACCCAGCAGACCCGGGTTCGAGTCCCGGTGTGGGAACATTGAACTTATTGCTGCTTAGTTTCGAAGCGGATATTTATACTACCAACTCATGCGCTCTTTTTTAGGGAGCTTGGTCTGCGTGGGAGCTTGGCCTGCGTGGATCTATAATTGTTACTCACGACTTCGATATCTTTATGTAAAATGTTTTCATTTGCGCTAGATGCTTAAAGAGGTGCCAGATACGACCGCGCACGTTGCAAAGGCTTGTGATGAGATAAGATTGATCGAAAGAAGCTTTTCTTTGTCCAAATAGACGTTGCGTGTGTGCGATGGTTGTACGTGTTTATATAAATCTAAAAGTTTTTTCCTTTCAGCCTTCCCATATAGTCTAGGCGGTTAGGATAGCTGGCTCTCACCCAGCAGACCCGGGTTCGAGTCCCGGTGTGGGAACATTGTACTTATTGCTGCTTAGTTTCGAAGCGGATATTTATACAACCAACTCATGCGCTCTTTTTTAGGGAGCTTGTTCTGCGTGGGAGCTTGGCCTGCGTGGATCTATAGTTGTTACTCACGACTCCGGTATCTTTATGTAAAATGTTTGCATTTGCGCTAGATGCTTAAAGAGGTGCCAGATACGACCGCGCACGTTGCAAAGGCTTGTGATGAGATAAGATTGATCGAAAGAAGCTTTTCTTTGTCCAAATAGACGTTGCGTGTGTGCGATGGTTGTACGTGTTTATATAAATCTAAAAGTTTTTTTCTGTCAGCCTTCCCATATAGTCTAGGCGGTTAGGATAGCTGGCTCTCACCCAGCAGACCCGGGTTCGAGTCCCGGTGTGGGAACATTGTACTTATTGCTGCTTAGTTTCGAAGCGGATATTTATACTACCAACTCATGCGCTCTTTTTTGGGAGCTTGGTCTGCGTGGGAGCTTGGTCTGCGTGAAAGCTTGGTCTGCGTGGATCTATAGTTGTTACTCACGACCTCGGTATCTTTTTGTAAAATGTTTGCATTCGCACTAGATGCTTAACGAGGTGCCAGATTCGAGCGCATACGTTGCAAGTGCTTGTGATGAGATAAGATTGAACGAAAGAAGCTTTTCTTTGTCCCAATAGACGTTGCGTGTATGCAATGGTTGTACGTATTGTATTGTATTGTATTACGTTATCGCGTTGCCAAGTTATGCACGTGCTAGGCTCTATGTCTAGTCCACGACATAAAGTGGTGTCCGCATACGTCGAGTCTCGTTCGGCGGGCAGTGCAGCCAGCACCGAGGCCGTGAGGGTCTTCCATAGTTTTGTGTAGTTCTGACTTGGTAAGAGCCCAGGTGGCGCCCTGGTGCTGGAAACCGTCGCGTCGAGGGAGACCCGTTAGAGACCTGCAGATGCCCGAGAGCACCTGCCCGAAGCGCGCGAGCATTTAGCCCCCGCGCTTGGAAGGAGGGCGTCACCCCAACCTTTTCCGAAAATGGTTGTACGTGTTTACATAAATCTAAAACTTTTTATCTGTCAGCCTTCCATATAGTCTAGGCGGTTAGGATAGCTGGCTCTCACCCAGCAGACCCGGGTTCGAGTCCCGGTGTGGGAACATTGAACTTATTGCTGCTTAGTTTCGAAGCGAATATTTATATTACCAACTGATGCGCTCTTTTTTAGGGAGCTTGGTCTGCGTGGGAGCTTGGCCTGCGTGGATCTATAGTTGTTACTCACGACTTCGGTATCTTTATGTAAAATGTTTTCATTTGCGCTAGATGCTTAAAGAGGTGCCAGATACGACCGCGCACGTTGCAAAGGCTTGTGATGAGATAAGATTGATCGAAAGAAGCTTTTCTTTGTCCAAATAGACGTTGCGTGTGTGCGATGGTTGTACGTGTTTATATAAATCTAAAAGTTTTTTCCTTTCAGCCTTCCCATATAGTCGAGGCGGTTAGGATAGCTGGCTCTCACCCAGCAGACCCGGGTTCGAGTCCCGGTGTGGGAACATTGTACTTATTGCTGCTTAGTTTCGAAGCGGATATTTATACTACCAACTCATGCGCTCTTTTTTAGGGAGCTTGGTCTGCGTGGGAGCTTGGCCTGCGTGGATCTATAGTTGTTACTCACGACTCCGGTGTCTTTATGTAAAATGTTTGCATTTGCGCTAGATGCTTAAAGAGGTGCCAGATACGACCGCGCACGTTGCAAAGGCTTGTGATGAGATAAGATTGATCGAAAGAAGCTTTTCTTTGTCCAAATAGACGTTGCGTGTGTGCGATGGTTGTACGTGTTTATATAAATCTAAAAGTTTTTTCCTTTCAGCCTTCCCATATAGTCTAGGCGGTTAGGATAGCTGGCTCTCACCCAGCAGACCCGGGTTCGAGTCCCGGTGTGGGAACATTGTACTTATTGCTGCTTAGTTTCGAAGCGGATATTTATACTACCAACTCATGCGCTCTTTTTTAGGGAGCTTGGTCTGCGTGGGAGCTTGGCCTGCGTGGATCTATAGTTGTTACTCACGACTCCGGTGTCTTTATGTAAAATGTTTGCATTTGCGCTAGATGCTTAAAGAGGTGCCAGATACGACCGCGCACGTTGCAAAGGCTTGTGATGAGATAAGATTGATCGAAAGAAGCTTTTCTTTGTCCAAATTGACGTTGCGTGTGTGCGATGGTTGTACGTGTTTATATAAATCTAAAAGTTTTTTCCTTTCAGCCTTCCCATATAGTCTAGGCGGTTAGGATAGCTGGCTCTCACCCAGCAGACCCGGGTTCGAGTCCCGGTGTGGGAACATTGTACTTATTGCTGCTTAGTTTCGAAGCGGATATTTATACTACCAACTCATGCGCTCTTTTTTTGGGAGCTTGGTCTGCGTGGGAGCTTGGTCTGCGTGGATCTATAGTTGTTACTCACGACCTCGGTATCTTTTTGTAAAATGTTTGCATTCGCACTAGATGCTTAACGAGGTGCCAGATTCGAGCGCATACGTTGCAAGTGCTTGTGATGAGATAAGATTGAACGAGAGAAACTTTTCTTTGTCCCAATAGACGTTGCGTGTATGCAATGGTCGTACGTATTGTATTGTATTGTATTACGTTATCGCGTTGCCAAGTTATGCACGTGCTAGGCTCTATGTCTAGTCCACGACATAGAGTGGTGTCCGCATACGTCGAGTCTCGTTCGGCGGGCAGTGCAGCCAGCACCGAGGCCGTGAGGGTCTTCCATAGTTTTGTGTAGTTCTGACTTGGTAAGAGCCCAGGTGGCGCCCTGGTGCTGGAGACCGTCGCGTCGAGGGTGAGACCCGTTAGAAACCTGCAGATGCCCGAGAGCACCTGCCCGAAGCGCGCGAGCATTTAGCCCCCGCGCTTGGAAGGAGGGCGTCACCCCAACCTTTTCCGAAAATGGTTGTACGTGTTTATATAAATCTAAAACTTTTTATCTGTCAGCCTTCCCATATAGTCTAGGCGGTTAGGATAGCTGGCTCTCACCCAGCAGACCCGGGTTCGAGTCCCGGTGTGGGAACATTGAACTTATTGCTGCTTAGTTTCGAAGCGGATATTTATACTACCAACTCATGCGCTCTTTTTTAGGGAGCTTGGTCTGCGTGGGAGCTTGGCCTGCGTGATCTATAATTGTTACTCACGACTTCGATATCTTTATGTAAAATGTTTTCATTTGCGCTAGATGCTTAAAGAGGTGCCAGATACGACCGCGCACGTTGCAAAGGCTTGTGATGAGATAAGATTGATCGAAAGAAGCTTTTCTTTGTCCAAATAGACGTTGCGTGTGTGCGATGGTTGTACGTGTTTATATAAATCTAAAAGTTTTTTCCTTTCAGCCTTCCCATATAGTCTAGGCGGTTAGGATAGCTGGCTCTCACCCAGCAGACCCGTGTTCGAGTCCCGGTGTGGGAACATTGTACTTATTGCTGCTTAGTTTCGAAGCGGATATTTATACAACCAACTCATGCGCTCTTTTTTAGGGAGCTTGTTCTGCGTGGGAGCTTGGCCTGCGTGGATCTATAGTTGTTACTCACGACTCCGGTATCTTTATGTAAAATGTTTGCATTTGCGCTAGATGCTTAAAGAGGTGCCAGATACGACCGCGCACGTTGCAAAGGCTTGTGATGAGATAAGATTGATCGAAAGAAGCTTTTCTTTGTCCAAATAGACGTTGCGTGTGTGCGATGGTTGTACGTGTTTATATAAATCTAAAAGTTTTTTTCTGTCAGCCTTCCCATATAGTCTAGGCGGTTAGGATAGCTGGCTCTCACCCAGCAGACCCGGGTTCGAGTCCCGGTGTGGGAACATTGTACTTATTGCTGCTTAGTTTCGAAGCGGATATTTATACTACCAACTCATGCGCTCTTTTTTTGGAGCTTGGTCTGCGTGGGAGCTTGGTCTGTGTGGGAGCTTGGTCTGCATGGGAGCTTGGTCTGCGTGGGAGCTTGGTCTGCGTGGATCTATAGTTGTTACTCACGACCTCGGTATAAAATGTTTGCATTCGCACTAGATGCTTAACGAGGTGCCAGATTCGAGCGCATACGTTGCAAGTGCTTGTGATGAGATAAGATTGAACGAAAGAAACTTTTCTTTGTCCCAATAGACGTTGCGTGTATGCAATGGTTGTACGTATTGTATTGTATTGTATTACGTTATCGCGTTGCCAAGTTATGCACGTGCTAGGCTCTATGTCTAGTCCACGACATAGAGTGGTGTCCGCATACGTCGAGTCTCGTTCGGCGGGCAGTGCAGCCAGCACCGAGGCCGTGAGGGTCTTCCATAGTTTTGTGTAGTTCTGACTTGGTAAGAGCCCAGGTGGCGCCCTGGTGCTGGAGACCGTCGCGTCGAGGGTGAGACCCGTTAGAAACCTGCAGATGCTCGAGAGCACCTGCCCGAAGCGCGCGAGCATTTAGCCCCCGCGCTTGGAAGGAGGGCGTCACCCCAACCTTTTCCGAAAATGGTTGTACGTGTTTACATAAATCTAAAACTTTTTATCTGTCAGCCTTCCATATAGTCTAGGCGGTTAGGATAGCTGGCTCTCACCCAGCAGACCCGGGTTCGAGTCCCGGTGTGGGAACATTGAACTTATTGCTGCTTAGTTTCGAAGCGGATATTTATACTACCAACTCATGCGCTCTTTTTAGGGAGCTTGGTCTGCGTGGGAGCTTGGCCTGCGTGGATCTATAATTGTTACTCACGACTTCGATATCTTTATGTAAAATGTTTTCATTTGCGCTAGATGCTTAAAGAGGTGCCAGATACGACCGCGCACGTTGCAAAGGCTTGTGATGAGATAAGATTGATCGAAAGAAGCTTTTCTTTGTCCAAATAGACGTTGCGTGTGTGCGATGGTTGTACGTGTTTATATAAATCTAAACGTTTTTTCCTTTCAGCCTTTCCATATAGTCTAGGCGGTTAGGATAGCTGGCTCTCACCCAGCAGACCCGGGTTCGAGTCCCGGTGTGGGAACATTGTACTTATTGCTGCTTAGTTTCGAAGCGGATATTTATACTACCAACTCATGCGCTCTTTTTTAGGGAGCTTGTTCTGCGTGGGAGCTTGGCCTGCGTGGATCTATAGTTGTTACTCACGACTCCGGTATCTTTATGTAAAATGTTTGCATTTGCGCTAGATGCTTAAAGAGGTGCCAGATACGACCGCGCACGTTGCAAAGGCTTGTGATGAGATAAGATTGATCGAAAGAAGCTTTTCTTTGTCCAAATAGACGTTGCGTGTGTGCGATGGTTGTACGTGTTTATATAAATCTAAAAGTTTTTTTCTGTCAGCCTTCCCATATAGTCTAGGCGGTTAGGATAGCTGGCTCTCACCCAGCAGACCCGGGTTCGAGTCCGGTGTGGGAACATTGTACTTATTGCTGCTTAGTTTCGAAGCGGATATTTATACTACCAACTCATGCGCTCTTTTTTTGGGAGCTTGGTCTGCGTGGGAGCTTGGTCTGTGTGGGAGCTTGGTCTGCATGGGAGCTTGGTCTGCGTGGATCTATAGTTGTTACTCACGACCTCGGTATAAAATGTTTGCATTCGCACTAGATGCTTAACGAGGTGCCAGATTCGAGCGCATACGTTGCAAGTGCTTGTGATGAGATAAGATTGAACGAAAGAAACTTTTCTTTGTCCCAATAGACGTTGCGTGTATGCAATGGTTGTACGTATTGTATTGTATTGTATTACGTTATCGCGTTGCCAAGTTATGCACGTGCTAGGCTCTATGTCTAGTCCACGACATAGAGTGGTGTCCGCATACGTCGAGTCTCGTTCGGCGGGCAGTGCAGCCAGCACCGAGGCCGTGAGGGTCTTCCATAGTTTTGTGTAGTTCTGACTTGGTAAGAGCCCAGGTGGCGCCCTGGTGCTGGAGACCGTCGCGTCGAGGGTGAGACCCGTTAGAAACCTGCAGATGCTCGAGAGCACCTGCCCGAAGCGCGCGAGCATTTAGCCCCCGCGCTTGGAAGGAGGGCGTCACCCCAACCTTTTCCGAAAATGGTTGTACGTGTTTACATAAATCTAAAACTTTTTATCTGTCAGCCTTCCCATATAGTCTAGGCGGTTAGGATAGCTGGCTCTCACCCAGCAGACCCGGGTTCGAGTCCCGGTGTGGGAACATTGAACTTATTGCTGCTTAGTTTCGAAGCGGATATTTATACTACCAACTCATGCGCTCTTTTTAGGGAGCTTGGTCTGCGTGGGAGCTTGGCCTGCGTGGATCTATAATTGTTACTCACGACTTCGATATCTTTATGTAAAATGTTTTCATTTGCGCTAGATGCTTAAAGAGGTGCCAGATACGACCGCGCACGTTGCAAAGGCTTGTGATGAGATAAGATTGATCGAAAGAAGCTTTTCTTTGTCCAAATAGACGTTGCGTGTGTGCGATGGTTGTACGTGTTTATATAAATCTAAACGTTTTTTCCTTTCAGCCTTTCCATATAGTCTAGGCGGTTAGGATAGCTGGCTCTCACCCAGCAGACCCGGGTTCGAGTCCCGGTGTGGGAACATTGTACTTATTGCTGCTTAGTTTCGAAGCGGATATTTATACTACCAACTCATGCGCTCTTTTTTAGGGAGCTTGTTCTGCGTGGGAGCTTGGCCTGCGTGGATCTATAGTTGTTACTCACGACTCCGGTATCTTTATGTAAAATGTTTGCATTTGCGCTAGATGCTTAAAGAGGTGCCAGATACGACCGCGCACGTTGCAAAGGCTTGTGATGAGATAAGATTGATCGAAAGAAGCTTTTCTTTGTCCAAATAGACGTTGCGTGTGTGCGATGGTTGTACGTGTTTATATAAATCTAAAAGTTTTTTTCTGTCAGCCTTCCCATATAGTCTAGGCGGTTAGGATAGCTGGCTCTCACCAGCAGACCCGGGTTCGAGTCCCGGTGTGGGAACATTGTACTTATTGCTGCTTAGTTTCGAAGCGGATATTTATACTACCAACTCATGCGCTCTTTTTTTGGGAGCTTGGTCTGCGTGGGAGCTTGGTCTGTGTGGGAGCTTGGTCTGCATGGGAGCTTGGTCTGCGTGGGAGCTTGGTCTGCGTGGATCTATAGTTGTTACTCACGACCTCGGTATCTTTTTGTAAAATGTTTGCATTCGCACTAGATGCTTAACGAGGTGCCAGATTCGAGCGCATACGTTGCAAGTGCTTGTGATGAGATAAGATTGAACGAAAGAAGCTTTTCTTTGTCCCAATAGACGTTGCGTGTATGCAATGGTTGTACGTATTGTATTGTATTGTATTACGTTATCGCGTTGCCAAGTTATGCACGTGCTAGGCTCTATGTCTAGTCCACGACATAGAGTGGTGTCCGCATACGTCGAGTCTCGTTCGGCGGGCAGTGCAGCCAGCACCGAGGCCGTGAGGGTCTTCCATAGTTTTGTGTAGTTCTGACTTGGTAAGAGCCCAGGTGGTGCCCTGGTGCTGGAGACCGTCGCGTCGAGGGTGAGACCCGTTAGAGACCTGCAGATGCCCGAGAGCACCTGCCCGAAGCGCGCGAGCATTTAGCCCCCGCGCTTGGAAGGAGGGCGTCACCCCAACCTTTTCCGAAAATGGTTGTACGTGTTTATATAAATCTAAAACTTTTTATCTGTCAGCCTTCCCATATAGTCTAGGCGGTTAGGATAGCTGGCTCTCACCCAGCAGACCCGGGTTCGAGTCCCGGTGTGGGAACATTGTACTTATTGCTGCTTAGTTTTGAAGCGGATATTTATACTACCAACTCATGCGCTCTTTTTTTGGGAGCTTGGTCTGCGTGGGAGCTTGGTCTGCGTGGGAGCTTGGTCTGCGTGGGAGCTTGGTCTGCGTGGATCTATAGTTGTTACTCACGACCTCGGTATCTTTTTGTAAAATGTTTGCATTCGCACTAGATGCTTAACGAGGTGCCAGATTCGAGCGCATACGTTGCAAGTGCTTGTGATGAGATAAGATTGAACGAAAGAAGCTTTTCTTTGTCCCAATAGACGTTGCGTGTATGCAATGGTTGTACGTATTGTATTGTATTGTATTACGTTATCGCGTTGCCAAGTTATGCACGTGCTAGGCTCTATGTCTAGTCCACGACATAGAGTGGTGTCCGCATACGTCGAGTCTCGTTCGGCGGGCAGTGCAGCCAGCACCGAGGCCGTGAGGGTCTTCCATAGTTTTGTGTAGTTCTGACTTGGTAAGAGCCCAGGTGGCCCTGGTGCTGAAGACCGTCGCGTCGAGGGTGAGACCCGTTAGAGACCTGCAGATGCCCGAGAGCACCTGCCCGAAGCGCGCGAGCATTTAGCCCCCGCGCTTGGAAGGAGGGCGTCGCCCCAACCTTCTCCGAAAATGGTTGTACGTGTTTATAAAAATCTAAAACTTTATATCTGTCAGCCTTCCCATATAGTCTAAGCGGTTAGGATAGCTGGCTCTCACCCAGCAGACCCGGGTTCGAGTCCCGGTGTGGGAACTTGTATTAATTGCTGCTTACTTTCGAAGCGGATATTTATACTACCAACTCATGCGCTCTTTTTTAGGGAGCTTGGTCTGCGTGGATGTATAGTTTTTAGTCACGACTTCGGTATCTTTTTGTAAAATGTTTGCATTCGCGCTAGATGCTTAAAGAGGTGCCAGATACGACCGCATACGTTGCAAGTGCTTGTGATGAGATAAGAATGACCGAAAGAAGCTTTTCTTTGTTCAAATAGACTTTGCGTGTGTGTGATGGTTGTATGTGTTTATATAAATCTAATAGATTTTTCCTGTCAGCCTTCCCATATAGCCTAGGCGGTTAGGATAGCTGGCTCTCACCCAGCAGACCCGGGTTTGAGTCCCGGTATGGGAACATTGAACTTATTGCTGCTTAGTTTCGAAGCGGATATTTTTACTACCAAGTTATGCGTTTTTTAGGAAGCTTGGTCTGCGTTGATCTATAGTTGTTACTCACGACTTCGGTATCTTTTTGTAAAATGTTTGCATTCGCGCTAGATGCTTAAAGAGGTGCCAGCTACGACCGCATACGTTGCAAGTGCTTGTGATGAGGTAAGAATGAGCGGAAGAAGCTTTTCTTTGTCGAAAAAGACTTTGCGTGTGTGCGATGGTTGTACGTGTTTATAAAAATCTAAAAGTTTTTTCCTGGCAGCTTCCCATATAGTCTAGGCTGCTGGGTGAGAGCCAGCTATCCTAACCGCCTAGACTATATGGGAAGGCTGACAGAAAAAAGGTTTAGATTTATATAAACACGTACAGCCATCGCACACACGCAACGTCTATTTGGACAAAGAAAAGCTCCTCCCGGTCAATCTTATCTCATCACAAGAACTTGCAACGTACGCGCTCGAATCCGGCACCTCTTTATGCATCTAGCGCGAAGCAGACATTCTACAGAAATATATCGGATTCGTGAATAAAGATTATTAATCCACGCAAATTGAGCTTCCTAAAAGAAAGCGCATGGATTGGTAGTTGAAATTGCCGCTACCAAAAAAAGCAGCAACAAGTACAATGTTCCCACACCGGGACTCGAACCCGGGTCTGCTGGGTGAGAGTCAGCTATCCTAACCGCCTAGACTATATGGGAAGGCTGCCAGGAAAAATATTTCATATTTATATGAACACTTACAACCATCGCACACAAGCAACGTCAATTTGGACAAAGAAAAGCTCCTTTCGGTCATTTCTTTATCATCACAATCACTTGCAACGTACGCGTTCGTATCTGGCACCTCTTTAAGCATCTAAAGCGAAGCAAACATTTTACAAAAAGATACCGAAGAAAAACCTATAGATCCACGTAGACCAAGCTTTTTAAAAAAGAGCGCATGAGTTGGTAGTATAAGTATCCGCTTCGAAAAAAAGCAGCAATAAGTACAAATGTTCCCACACCGGGACTCGAACCGGGTCTGCTGGGTGAGAGCCAGCTATCCTAACCACCTAGACTATATGGGAAGGCCGACAGGAAAAAAGATCTTGATTTATATAAACACGTACAACCATCGCACACAAGCAAAGTCTATTTGAACAAAGACAAGCTCCTTTCGGTCAATCTTATTCCATCACAAGCACTTGCAACGTATGCGCTCGAATCTGGCAACTCTTTATGCATCTAGCGCGAAGCAAACATTTTACAGAGAGATATCGGATTCGTGAATAAAGATTATTAATCCACGCAAATTAATCTTCCTTAAAAGAAAGCGCATGAGTTGGCAGTATAGATATCCGCTTCGAAAATAAGCAGCAATAAGTACAATGTTCCCACACCGGGACTCGAACCCGGGTCTGCTGGGTGAGAGCCAGCTATCCTAACCGCCTAGACTATATGGGAAGGCTGACAGGAAAAAAGTTTTAGATTTAGATAAACATGTACAACCATCGCACACACGCAAAGTCTATTTGGACAAAAAAAGCTCCTTTCGGTCAATCTTATCTCATCACAATCACTTGCAACGTACGCGTTCGTATCTGGCACCTCTTCAAGCATCTAGCGCGAAGCAAACATTTTACAAAAAGATACCGAAGTCGTGAGTAACAACTATAGCTCCACGCAGACCAAGCTTCCTAAAAAACGCATAAGTTGGTAGTATAAATATCCGCTTCGAAAATAAGCAGCAATACAATGTTCCCACACCGGGACTCGAACCCGGGTCTGCTGGGTCAGAGCCAGCTATCCCAACCGCCTAAACTATATGGGAAGGCTGACAAAAAAATACTATTAGATTTATGTAAACCCGTACAAAACTCGCACACATGCAACATCTATTTGGACAAAGAAAAGCTCCTTCCGGTCAATCTTATCTCATCACAAGCACTTGCAACGTATGCGCTCGATTCTGGCACCTCTTTTAGCATGTAGCGCGAAGCGAACATTTTAAAGAAAGAAACCGGATTCGTGAATAAAGATTATTAATCCACGCAAATTGAGCTTCCTAAAACGAAATCGCATGAATTAGTAGTTGAACTTGCCGCTACCAAAAAAAGCAGCAACAAGTTCAATCTTCCCACACCGGGACTCGAACCCGGGTCTGCTGGGTGAGAGCCAGCTATCCTAACCGCCTAGACTATATGGGAAGGCTGACAGGAAAAAAACTTTTAAATTTATTTAAACACGTACAACCATCGCACACACGCAAAGTCTATTTGAACAAAAAAAGCTCCTTTCGGTCAATCTTATCTCATCACAAGCACTTGCAACGTATGCGCTCGAATCTGGCACCTCTTAAAGCATCTAGCGCGAATTCAAACATTTTACAAAAAGACACCGAAGTCGTGAGTACCAACTATAGATCCACGCAGACCAAGCTCCCAAAAAACGCATGAGTTTGTAGTATAAATATCCGCTTCGAAAATCTGCAGCAATAAGTACAATGTTCCCACACCGGGACTCGAACCCGGGTCTGCTGGGTGAGAGCCAGCTATCCTAACCGCCTAGACTATATCGGAAGGCTGACAGAAAAAACTTTTATATTGATATAAACACGTACAATCATCGCACACAAGCAACGTTTATTCGGACAAAGAAAAGCTCCTTTCGGTCAATCTTATCTCATCACAAGCCTTTGCAACGTACGCGGTCGTATCTGGCACCTCTTTAAGCATCTAGCGCGAATGCAAACATTTTACAAAAAGATACCGAAGTCGTGAGTAAGAACTATAGATCCACGCAGACCAAGCTTCCTAAAAAAGAGCGCATGAGTTGGTAGTATAAAGATCCGCTTCGAAACTAAGCAGCAATAAGTTTAATGTTCCCACACCGGGACTCGATCCCGGGTCTGCTGGGTGAGAGCCAGCTATCCTAACCGCCTAGACTATATGGGAAGGCTGACAGGAAAAATCTATTAGATTTATATAAACACGTACAACCATCACACACACGCAAAGTCTATTTGGACAAAGAAAAGCTTCTTTCGGTCATTCTTATTTCATCACAAGCACTTGCAACGTATGCGCTCGAATCTGGCACCTCTTTAAGCATCTAGCGCGAATGCAAACATTTTACAAAAAGATACCGAAGTCGTGACTAAAAACTATACATCCACGCAGACCAAGCTCCCTAAAAAAGAGCGCATGAGTTGGTAGTATAAATATCCGCTTCGAAAGTAAGCAGCAATTAGTACGAGTTCCCACACCGGGACTCGAACCCGGGTCTGCTGGGTGAGAGCCAGCTATCCTAACCGCCTAGACTATATAGGAAGGCTGACAGGAAAAATCTTTTAAATTTATATAAACACGTACAACCATCGCACACACGCAAAGTCTTTTTCGACAAAGAAAAGCTTCTTTCGATCAATCTTATCTCATCACAAGCACTTGCAACGTATGCGGTCGTATCTGGCACCTCTTTAAGCATCTAGCGCGAATGCAAACATTTTACAAAAAGATACCGAAGTCGTGAGTAAAAACTATAGATCCACGCAGACCAAGCTCCCTTAAAAAGAGCGCATGAGTTGGTAGTATAAATATCCGCTTTGAAACTAAGCAGCAATAAGTACAATGTTTTCACACCGGGACTCGAACCCGGGTCTGCTGGGTGAGAGCCAGCTATCCTAACCGCCTAGACTATATGGGAAGGCTGACAGATAAAAAGTTTTAGATTAATATAAACACGTACAACCATTTTCGGAAAAGGTTGGGGTGACGCCCTCCTTCCAAGCGCGGGGGCTAAATGCTCGCGCGCTTCGGGCAGGTGCTCTCGGGCATCTGCAGGGCTTTAACGGGTCTCACCCTCGACGCGACGGTCTCCAGCACCAGGGCGCCACCTGGGCTCTTACCAAGTCAGAACTACACAAAACTATGGAAGACCCTCACGGCCTCGGTGCTGGCTGCACTGCTCGCCGAACGAGACTCGACGTATGCGGACACCACTCTATGTCGTGGACTAGACATAAAGCCTAGCACGTGCATAACTTGGCAACGCGATAACGTAATACAATACAATACAATACGTACAACCATTGCACACACGCAACGTCTATTGGGACAAAGAAAAGCTTCTTTCGTTCAATGTTATCTCATCACAAGCACTTGCAACGTATGCGCTCGAATCTGGCACCTCGTTAAGCATCTAGTGCGAATGCAAACATTTTACAAAAAGATACCGAGGTCGTGAGTAACAACTATAGATCCACGCAGACCAAGCTCCCACGCAGACCAAGCTCCCACGCAGACCAAGCTCCCACGCAGACCAAGCTCCCTAAAAAAGAGCGCATGAGTTGGTAGTATAAATATCCGCTTCGAAACTAAGCAGCAATAAGTACAAGTTCCCACACCATGACTCGAACCCGGGTCTGCTGGGTGAGAGCCAGCTATCCTAACCGCCTAGACTATATGGGAAGGCTGACAGGAAAAAACTTTTAGATTTATATAAACACGTACAACCATTGCACACACGCAACGTCTATTTGGACAAAGAAAAGCTTCTTTCGGTCAATCTTATCTCATCACAAGCCTTTGCAACGTACGCGGTCGTATCTGGCACCTCTTTAAGCATATAGCGCAAATGCAAACATTTTACAAAAAGATACCGAAGTCGTGAGTAACAACTATAGATCCACGCAAACCAAGCTCCCACGCAGACCAAGCTCCCAAAAAAAGAGCGCATGAGTTGGTAGTATAAATATCCGCTTCGAAAGTAAGCAGCAATAAGTACAATGTTCCCACACCGGGACTCGAACCCGGGTCTGCTGGGTGAGAGCCAGCTATCCTAACCGCCTAGACTATATGGGAAGGCTGACAGGAAAAATCTATTAGATTTATATAAACACGTACAATTATCACACACACGCAAAGTCTATTTGGACAAAGAAAAGCTTCTTTCGGTCATTCTTATCTCATCACAAGCACTTGCAACGTATGCGGTCGTATCTGGCACCTCTTTAAGCATCTAGCGCGAAAGCAAACATTTTACAAAAAGATACCGAAGTCGTGAGTAAAAACTATAGATCCACGCAGACCAAGATCCCACGCAGACCAAGTTCGCTAAAAAAGAGCGCATGAGTTGGTAGTATAAATATCCGCTTCGAAAGTAAGCAGCAATAAGTACAATGTTCCCACACCGGGACTCGAACCCGGGTCTGCTGGGTGAGAGCCAGCTATCCTAACCGCCTAGACTATATGGGAAGGCTGACAGGAAAAATCTTTTAGATTTATATAAACACGTACAACCATCACACACACGCAAAGTCTATTTGGACAAAGAAAAGCTTCTTTCGGCATTCTTATCTCATCACAAGCACTTGCAACGTATGCGCTCGAATCTGGCACCTCTTTAAGCATCTAGCGCGAATGCAAACATTTTACAAAAAGATACCGAAGTCGTGACAAAAACTATAGATCCACGCTGACCAAGCTCCCTAAAAAAGAGCGCATGAGTTGGTAGTATAAATATCCGCTTCGAAAGTAAGCAGCAATAAGTACAATGTTCCCACACCATGACTCGAACCCGGGTCTGCTGGGTGAGAGCCAGCTATCCTAACCGCCTAGACTATATGGGAAGGCTGACAGGAAAAAACTTTTAGATTTATATAAACACGTACAACCATCACACACGCAACGTCTATTTGGACAAAGAAAAGCTTCTTTCGGTCAATCTTATCTCATCACAAGCCTTTGCAACGTACGCGGTCGTATCTGGCACCTCTTTAAGCATATAGCGCAAATGCAAACATTTTACAAAAAGATACCGAAGTCGTGAGTAAAACTATAGATCCACGCAAACCAAGCTCCCACGCAGACCAAGCTCCCAAAAAAGAGCGCATGAGTTGGTAGTATAAATATCCGCTTCGAAAGTAAGCAGCAATAAGTACAATGTTCCCACACCGGGACTCGAACCCGGGTCTGCTGGGTGAGAGCCAGCTATCCTAACCGCCTAGACTATATGGGAAGGCTGACAGGAAAAATCTATTAGATTTATATAAACACGTACAACCATCACACACACGCAAAGTCTATTTGGACAAAGAAAAGCTTCTTTCGGTCATTCTTATCTCATCACAAGCACTTGCAACGTATGCGGTCGTATCTGGCACCTCTTTAAGCATCTAGCGCGAAAGCAAACATTTTACAAAAAGATACCGAAGTCGTGAGTAAAAACTATAGATCCACGCAGACCAAGATCCCACGCAGACCAAGTTCGCTAAAAAAAGCGCATAAGTTGGTAGTTTAAATATCCGCTTCGAAAGTAAGCAGTAATAAGTACAATGTTCCCACACCGGGACTCGAACCCGGGTCTGCTGGGTGAGAGCCAGCTATCCTAACCGCCTAGACTATATGGGAAGGCTGACAGGAAAAATCTTTTAGATTTTATAAACACGTACAACCATCACACACACGCAAAGTCTATTTGGACAAAGAAAAGCTTCTTTCGGGCATTCTTATCTCATCACAAGCACTTGCAACGTATGCGCTCGAATCTGGCACCTCTTTAAGCATCTAGCGCGAATGCAAACATTTTACAAAAAGATACCGAAGTCGTGACAAAAACTATAGATCCACGCTGACCAAGCTCCCTAAAAAAGAGCGCATGAGTTGGTAGTATAAATATCCGCTTCGAAACTAAGCAGCAATAAGTACAAGTTCCCACACCATGACTCGAACCCGGGTCTGCTGGGTGAGAGCCAGCTATCCTAACCGCCTAGACTATATGGGAAGGCTGACAGGAAAAACTTTTAGATTTATATAAACACGTACAACCATCGCACACACGCAAAGTCTATTTGGACAAAGAAAAGCTTCTTTCGGTCAATCTTATCTCATCACAAGCCTTGCAACGTACGCGGTCGTATCTGGCACCTCTTTAAGCATATAGCGCAAATGCAAACATTTTACAAAAAGATACCGAAGTCGTGAGTAACAACTATAGATCCACGCAACCAAGCTCCCACGCAGACCAAGCTCCAAAAAAAGAGCGCATGAGTTGGTAGTATAAATATCCGCTTCGAAAGTAAGCAGCAATAAGTACAATGTTCCCACACCGGGACTCGAACCCGGGTCTGCTGGGTGAGAGCCAGCTATCCTAACCGCCTGACTATATGGGAAGGCTGACAGGAAAAATCTATTAGATTTATATAAACACGTACAATTATCACACACACGCAAAGTCTATTTGGACAAAGAAAAGCTTCTTTCGGTCATTCTTATCTCATCACAAGCACTTGCAACGTATGCGGTCGTATCTGGCACCTCTTTAAGCATCTAGCGCGAAAGCAAACATTTTACAAAAAGATACCGAAGTCGTGACTAAAAACTATAGATCCACGCAGACCAAGATCCCACGCAGACCAAGTTCGCTAAAAAAGAGCGCATGAGTTGGTAGTATAAATATCCGCTTCGAAAGTAAGCAGCAATAAGTACAATGTTCCCACACCGGGACTCGAACCCGGGTCTGCTGGGTGAGAGCCAGCTATCCTAACCGCCTAGACTATATGGGAAGGCTGACAGGAAAAATCTTTTAGATTTTATAAACACGTACAACCATCACACACACGCAAAGTCTATTTGGACAAAGAAAAGCTTCTTTCGGCATTCTTATCTCATCACAAGCACTTGCAACGTATGCGCTCGAATCTGGCACCTCTTAAGCATCTAGCGCGAATGCAAACATTTTACAAAAAGATACCGAAGTCGTGACTAAAAACTATAGATCCACGCTGACCAAGCTCCCTAAAAAAGAGCGCATGAGTTGGTAGTATAAATATCCGCTTCGAAAGTAGCAGCAATAAGTACAATGTTCCACACCATGACTCGAACCCGGGTCTGCTGGGTGAGAGCCAGCTATCCTAACCGCCTAGACTATATGGGAAGGCTGACAGAAAAAAAATCTTTTAGATTTATATAAACACGTACAACCATTGCACACACGCAACGTCTATTTGGACAAAGAAAAGCTTCTTTCGGTCAATCTTATCTCATCACAAGCCTTTGCAACGTACGCGGTCGTATCTGGCACCTCTTTAAGCATATAGCGCAAATGCAAACATTTTACAAAAAGATACCGAAGTCGTGAGTAAAACTATAGATCCACGCAACCAAGCTCCCACGCAGACCAAGCTCCCAAAAAAGAGCGCATGAGTTGGTAGTATAAATATCCGCTTCGAAAGTAAGCAGCAATAAGTACAATGTTCCCACACCGGGACTCGAACCCGGGTCTGCTGGGTGAGAGCCAGCTATCCTAACCGCCTAGACTATATGGGAAGGCTGACAGGAAAAATCTTTTAGATTTTTATAAACACGTACAACCATCACACACACGCAAAGTCTATTTGGACAAAGAAAAGCTTCTTTCGGTCATTCTTATCTCATCACAAGCACTTGCAACGTATGCGCTCGATCTGGCACCTCTTAAGCATCTAGCGCGAATGCAAACATTTTACAAAAAGATACCGAAGTCGTGACTAAAAACTATAGATCCACGCTGACCAAGCTCCCTAAAAAAGAGCGCATGAGTTGGTAGTATAAATATCCGCTTCGAAAGTAAGCAGCAATAAGTACAATGTTCCACACCATGACTCGAACCCGGGTCTGCTGGGTGAGAGCCAGCTATCCTAACCGCCTAGACTATATGGGAAGGCTGACAGGAAAAAATCTTTAGATTTATATAAACACGTACAACCATCACACACGCAACGTCTATTTGGACAAAGAAAAGCTTCTTTCGGTCAATCTTATCTCATCACAAGCCTTGCAACGTACGCGGTCGTATCTGGCACCTCTTTAAGCATCTAGCGCAATGCAAACATTTTACAAAAAGATACCGAAGTCGTGAGTAAAAACTATAGATCCACGCAACCAAGCTCCCACGCAGACCAAGCTCCCAAAAAAGAGCGCATGAGTTGGTAGTATAAATATCCGCTTCGAAAGTAAGCAGCAATAAGTACAATGTTCCCACACCGGGACTCGAACCCGGGTCTGCTGGGTGAGAGCCAGCTATCCTAACCGCCTAGACTATATGGGAAGGCTGACAGGAAAAATCTATTAGATTTATATAAACACGTACAACCATCACACACACGCAAAGTCTATTTGGACAAAGAAAAGCTTCTTTCGGTCATTCTTATCTCATCACAAGCACTTGCAACGTATGCGGTCGTATCTGGCACCTCTTTAAGCATCTAGCGCGAATGCAAACATTTTACAAAAAGATACCGAAGTCGTGACTAAAAACTATAGATCCACGCAGACCAAGATCCCACGCAGACCAAGTTCCTAAAAAAAGCGCATAAGTTGGTAGTTTAAATATCCGCTTCGAAAGTAAGCAGTAATAAGTACAATGTTCCCACACCGGGACTCGAACCCGGGTCTGCTGGGTGAGAGCCAGCTATCCTAACCGCCTAGACTATATGGGAAGGCTGACAGGAAAAACGTTTAGATTTATATAAACACGTACAACCATCGCACACACGCAACGTCTATTTGGACAAAGAAAAGCTTCTTTCGTCAATCTTATCTCATCACAAGCCTTGCAACGTACGCGTCGTATCTGGCACCTCTTTAAGCATCTAGCGCGAATGCAAACATTTTACAAAAAGATACCGAAGTCGTGAGTAAAAACTATAGATCCAAGCAGACCAAGCTCCCACGCAGACCAAGCTCCCTAAAAAAAGCGCATTGGTAGTATAAATATCCGCTTCGAAAGTAAGCAGTAATAAGTACAATGTTCCCACACCGGGACTCGAACCCGGGTCTGCTGGGTGAGAGCCAGCTATCCTAACCGCCTAGACTATATGGGAAGGCTGACAGGAAAAATCTATTAGATTTATATAAACACGTACAACCATCACACACACGCAAAGTCTATTTGGACAAAGAAAAGCTTCTTTCGGTCATTCTTATCTCATCACAAGCACTTGCAACGTATGCGCTCGAATCTGGCACCTCTTTAAGCATCTAGCGCGAATGCAAACATTTTACAAAAAGATACCGAAGTCGTGACAAAAACTATAGATCCACGCTGACCAAGCTCCCTAAAAAAGAGCGCATGAGTTGGTAGTATAAATATCCGCTTCGAAACTAAGCAGCAATAAGTTCAATGTTCCCACACCGGACTCGAACCCGGGTCTGCTGGGTGAGAGCCAGCTATCCTAACCGCCTAGACTATATGGGAAGGCTGACAGGAAAAAACTTTTAGATTTATATAAACACGTACAACCATTGCACACACGCAACGTCTATTTGGACAAAGAAAAGCTTCTTTCGGTCAATCTTATCTCATCACAAGCCTTGCAACGTACGCGGTCGTATCTGGCACCTCTTTGAGCATCTAGCGCAAATGCAAACATTTTACAAAAAGATACCGAAGTCGTGAGTAACAACTATAGATCCACGCAACCAAGCTCCCACGCAGACCAAGCTCCCAAAAAAAGAGCGCATGAGTTGGTAGTATAAATATCCGCTTCGAAAGTAAGCAGCAATAAGTACAATGTTCCCACACCGGGACTCGAACCCGGGTCTGCTGGGTGAGAGCCAGCTATCCTAACCGCCTAGACTATATGGGAAGGCTGACAGGAAAAATCTTTTAGATTTTATAAACACGTACAACCATCACACACACGCAAAGTCTATTTGGACAAAGAAAAGCTTCTTTCGGGCATTCTTATCTCATCACAAGCACTTGCAACGTATGCGCTCGAATCTGGCACCTCGTTAAGCATCTAGCGCGAATGCAAACATTTTACAAAAAGATACCGAAGTCGTGACTAAAACTATAGATCCACGCTGACCAAGCTCCTAAAAAAGAGCGCATGAGTTGGTAGTATAAATATCCGCTTCGAAAGTAGCAGCAATAAGTACAATGTTCACACACCATGACTCGAACCCGGGTCTGCTGGGTGAGAGCCAGCTATCCTAACCGCTTAGACTATATGGGAAGGCTGACACGAAAAAAAAATCTTTTAGATTTATATAAACACGTACAACCATTGCACACACGCAACGTCTATTTGGACAAAGAAAAGCTTCTTTCGGTCAATCTTATCTCATCACAAGCCTTTGCAACGTACGCGGTCGTATCTGGCACCTCTTTAAGCATATAGCGCAAATGCAAACATTTTACAAAAAGATACCGAAGTCGTGAGTAACAACTATAGATCCACGCAAACCAAGCTCCCACGCAGACCAAGCTCCCAAAAAAGAGCGCATGAGTTGGTAGTATAAATATCCGCTTCGAAACTAAGCAGCAATAAGTACAATGTTCCCACACCGGGACTCGAACCCGGGTCTGCTGGGTGAGAGCCAGCTATCCTAACCGCCTAGACTATATGGGAAGGCTGACAGGAAAAATCTATTAGATTTATATAAACACGTACAATTATCACACACACGCAAAGTCTATTTGGACAAAGAAAAGCTTCTTTCGGTCATTCTTATCTCATCACAAGCACTTGCAACGTATGCGGTCGTATCTGGCACCTCTTTAAGCATCTAGCGCGAAAGCAAACATTTTACAAAAAGATACCGAAGTCGTGACTAAAAACTATAGATCCACGCAGACCAAGATCCCACGCAGACCAAGTTCGCTAAAAAAGAGCGCATGAGTTGGTAGTATAAATATCCGCTTCGAAAGTAAGCAGCAATAAGTACAATGTTCCCACACCGGGACTCGAACCCGGGTCTGCTGGGTGAGAGCCAGCTATCCTAACCGCCTAGACTATATAGGAAGGCTGACAGGAAAAATCTTTTAAATTTATATAAACACGTACAACCATCGCACACACGCAAAGTCTTTTTCGACAAAGAAAAGCTTCTTTCGATCAATCTTATCTCATCACAAGCACTTGCAACGTATGCGGTCGTATCTGGCACCTCTTTAAGCATCTAGCGCGAATGCAAACATTTTACAAAAAGATACCGAAGTCGTGAGTAAAAACTATAGATCCACGCAGACCAAGCTCCCTTAAAAAGAGCGCATGAGTTGGTAGTATAAAGATCCGCTTCGAAAGTAAGCAGTAATAAGTACAATGTTCCCACACCGGGACTCGAACCCGGGTTTGTTGGGTGAGAGCCAGCTATCCTAACCGCCTAGACTATATGGGAAGGCTGACAGGAAATTTTTTTTTAGATTTTTATAAACACGTACAACCATCACACACACGCAAAGTCTATTTGGACAAAGAAAAGCTTCTTTCGGGCATTCTTATCTCATCACAAGCACTTGCAACGTATGCGCTCGAATCTGGCACCTCGTTAAGCATCTAGCGCGAATGCAAACATTTTACAAAAAGATACCGAAGTCGTGACTAAAAACTAAAGATCCACGCTGACCAAGCTCCCTAAAAAAGAGCGCATGAGTTGGTAGTATAAATATCCGCTTCGAAAGTAGCAGCAATAAGTACAATGTTCACACACCATGATTCGAACCCGGGTCTGCTGGGTGAGAGCCAGCTATCCTTACCGCTTAGACTATATGGGAAGGCTGACACGAAAAAAAAATCTTTTAGATTTATATAAACACGTACAACCATTGCACACACGCAACGTCTATTTGGACAAAGAAAAGCTTCTTTCGGTCAATCTTATCTCATCACAAGCCTTTGCAACGTACGCGGTCGTATCTGGCACCTCTTTAAGCATATAGCGCAAATGCAAACATTTTACAAAAAGATACCGAAGTCGTGAGTAACAACTATAGATCCACGCAAACCAAGCTCCCACGCAGACCAAGCTCCCAGAAAAAGAGCGCATGAGTTGGTAGTATAAATATCCGCTTCGAAACAAAGCAGCAATAAGTACAATGTTCCCACACCGGGACTCGAACCCGGGTCTGCTGGGTGAGAGCCTGCTATCCTAACCGCCTAGACTATATGGGAAGGCTGACAGGAAAAATCTATTAGATTTATATAAACACGTACAACCATCACACACACGCAACGTCTATTTGGACAAAGAAAAGCTTCTTTCGGTCATTCTTATCTCATCACAAGCACTTGCAACGTATGCGGTCGTATCTGGCATCTCTTTAAGCATCTAGCGCGAATGCAAACATTTTACAAAAAGATACCGAAGTCGTGAGTAAAAACTATAGATCCACGCAGACCAAGCTCCCTAAAAAAGAGCGCATGAGTTGGTAGTATAAATATCCGCTTCGAAACTAAGCAGCAATAAGTACAATGTTCCCAGACCATGACTCGAACCCGGGTCTGCTGGGTGAGAGCCAGCTATCCTAACCGCCTAGACTATATGGGAAGGCTGACAGGAAAAATCTATTAGATTTATAAAACACGTACAACCATCACACACACGCAAAGTCTATTTGGACAAAGAAAAGCTTCTTTCGGTCATTCTTATCTCATCACAAGCACTTGCAACGTATGCGCTCGAATCTGGCACCTCTTTAAGCATCTAGCGCGAATGCAAACATTTTACAAAAAGATACCGAAGTCGTGAGTAACAACTATAGATCCACGCAAACCAAGCTCCCACGCAGACCAAGCTCCCAAAAAAGAGCGCATGAGTTGGTAGTATAAATATCCGCTTCGAAACAAAGCAGCAATAAGTACAATGTTCCCACACCGGGACTCGAACCCGGGTCTGCTGGGTGAGAGCCAGCTATCCTAACCGCCTAGACTATATGGGAAGGCTGACAGGAAAAATCTATTAGAGTTATATAAACACGTACAATTATCACCCACACGCAAAGTCTATTTGGACAAAGAAAAACTTCTTTCGGTCAATCTTATCTCATCACAAGCACTTGCAACATATGCGGTCGTATCTGGCACCTCTTTAAGCATCTAGCGCGAATGCAAACATTTTAAAAAAAGATATTGAAGTCGTGAGTAACAACTATAGATCCAAGCTCCCACGCAGACCAAGCTCCCAAAAAAAGAGCGCATGAGTTGGTAGTATAAATATCCGCTTCGGAACTAAGCAGCAATAAGTACAATGTTCCCACACCGGGACTCGAACCCGGGTCTGCTGGGTGAGAACCAGCTCTCCTAACCGCCTAGACTATATGGGAAGGCTGACAGGAAAAAACTTTTAGATTTATATAAACACGTACAACCATTGCACACACGCAACGTCTATTTGGACAAAGAAAAGCTTCTTTCGGTCAATCTTATCTCATCACAAGCCTTTGCAACGTACGCGGTCGTATCTGGCACCTCTTTAAGCATATAGCGCAAATGCAAACATTTTACAAAAAGATACCGAAGTCGTGAGTAAAAACTATAGATCCACGCAAACCAAGCTCCCACGCAGACCAAGCTCCCAAAAAAAGAGCGCATGAGTTGGTAGTATAAATATCCGCTTCGAAAGTAAGCAGTAATAAGTACAATGTTCCCACACCGGGACTCGAACCCGGGTCTGCTGGGTGAGAGCCTGCTATCCTAACCGCCTAGACTATATGGGAAGGCTGACAGGAAAAATCTACTAGATTTATATAAACACGTACAAGTATCACACACACGCAAAGTCTATTTGGACAAAGAAAATCTTCTTTCGGTCATTCTTATCTCATCACAAGCCTTTGCAACGTACGCGGTCGTATCTGGCACCTCTTTAAGCATATAGCGCAAATGCAAACATTTTACAAAAAGATACCGAAGTCGTGAGGAACAACTATAGATCCACGCAAACCAAGCTCCCACGCAGACCAAGCTCCCAAAAAAAGAGCGCATGAGTTGGTAGTATAAATATCCGCTTCGAAAGTAAGCAGCAATAAGTACAATGTTCCCACACCGGGACTCGAACCCGGGTCTGCTGGGTGAGAGCCAGCTATCCTAACCGCCTCGACTATATGGGAAGGCTGACAGGAAAAATCTTTTAGATTTTTATAAACACGTACAACCATCACACACACGCAAAGTCTATTTGGACAAAGAAAAGCTTCTTTCGGGCATTCTTATCTCATCACAAGCACTTGCAACGTATGCGCTCGAATCTGGCACCTCGTTAAGCATCTAGCGCGAATGCAAACATTTTACAAAAAGATACCGAAGTCGTGACTAAAAACTATAGATCCACGCTGACCAAGCTCCCTAAAAAAGAGCGCATGAGTTGGTAGTATAAATATCCGCTTCGAAAGTAGCAGCAATAAGTACAATGTTCACACACCATGACTCGAACCCGGGTCTGCTGGGTGAGAGCCAGCTATCCTAACCGCTTAGACTATATGGGAAGGCTGACACGAAAAAAAAATCTTTTAGATTTATATAAACACGTACAACCATTGCACACACGCAACGTCTATTTGGACAAAGAAAAGCTTCTTTCGGTCAATCTTATCTCATCACAAGCCTTTGCAACGTACGCGGTCGTATCTGGCACCTCTTTAAGCATATAGCGCAAATGCAAACATTTTACAAAAAGATACCGAAGTCGTGAGTAACAACTATAGATCCACGCAAACCAAGCTCCCACGCAGACCAAGCTCCCAAAAAAAGAGCGCATGAGTTGGTAGTATAAATATCCGCTTCGAAAGTAAGCAGCAATAAGTACAATGTTCCCACACCATGACTCGAACCCGGGTCTGCTGGGTGAGAGCCAGCTATCCTAACCGCCTAGACTATATGGGAAGGCTGACAGGAAAAAACTTTTAGATTTATATAAACACGTACAACCATCGCACACACGCAACGCCTATTTGGACAAAGAAAAGCTTCTTTCGGTCAATCTTATCTCATCACAAGCCTTTGCAACGTACGCGGTCGTATCTGGCACCTCTTTAAGCATATAGCGCAAATGCAAACATTTTACAAAAAGATACCGAAGTCGTGAGTAACAACTATAGATCCACGTAAACCAAGCTCCCACGCAGACCAAGCTCCCAAAAAAAGAGCGCATGAGTTGGTAGTATAAATATCCGCTTCGAAAGTAAGCAGTAATAAGTACAACGTTCCCACACCATGACTCGAACCCGGGTCTGCTGGGTGAGAGCCAGCTATCCTAACCGCCTAGACTATATGGGAAGGCTGACAGGAAAAAACGTTTCGATTTATATAAACACATACAACCATCGCACACACGCAAAGTTTATTTGAACAAAGAAAAGCTTCTCTCGGTCAATCTTATCTCATCACAAGCACTTGCAACGTACGCGGTCGTATCTGGCACCTCGTTAAGCATCTAGCGCGAATGCAAACATTTTACAAAAAGATACCGAAGTCGTGAGTAAAAACTATAGATCCACGCAGACCAAGTTCCCTAAAAAAGAGCGCATGAGTTGGTAGTATAAATATCCGCTTCGAAAGTAAGCAGCAATTAGTACGAGTTCCCACACCGGGACTCGAACCCGGGTCTGCTGGGTGAGAGCCAGCTATTCTAACCGCCTAGACTATATGGGAAGGCTGACAGGTAAAAAGTTTTAGATTTGTATAAACACGTACAACCAATTTCGGAAAAGGTTGGGGTGACGCCCTCCTTCCAAGCGCGGGGGCTAAATGCTCGCGCGCTTCGGGCAGGTGCTCTCGGGCATCTGCAGGTCTCTAACGGGTCTCACCCTCGACGCGACGGTCTCCAGCACCAGGGCGCCACCTGGGCTCTTACCAAGTCAGAACTACACAAAACTATGGAAGACCCTCACGGCATCGGTGCTGGCTGCACTGCCCGCCGAACGAGACTCGACGTATGCGGACACCACTCTATGTCGTGGACTAGACATAGAGCCTAGCACGTGCATAACTTGGCAACGCGATAACGTAATACAATACAATACAATACGTACAACCATTGCACACACGCAACGTCTATTGGGACAAAGAAAAGCTTCTTTCGTTCAATGTTATCTCATCACAAGCACTTGCAACGTATGCGCTCGAATCTGGCACCTCGTTAAGCATCTAGCGCGAATGCAAACATTTTACAAAAAGATACCGAAGTCGTGAGTAACAACTATAGAACCACGCACACCAAGCTCCCACGCAGACCAAGCTCCCAAAAAAAGAGCGCATGAGTTGGTAGTATAAATATCCGCTTCGAAAGTAAGCAGTAACAAGTACAATGTCCCACACCGGGACTCGAACCCGGGTCTGCTGGGTGAGAGCCAGCTATTCTAACCGCCTAGACTATGTGGAAAGGCTGACAGGAAAAAACTTTTAAATTTATATAAACACGTACAACCATCACACACACGCAAAGTCTATTTGGACAAAGAAAAGCTTCTTAAGGTCATTCTTATCTCATCACAAGCACTTGCAACGTATGCGCTCGAATCTGGCACCTCTTAATGCATCTGGCGCGGATGCAAACATTTTACAAAAAGATACCGAAGTCGTGACTTAAAACTATAGATCCAAGCAGATCAAGCTCCCTAAAAAAGAGCGCATGAGTTGGTAGTATAAATATCCGCTTCGAAAGTAAGCAGTAATAAGTACAATGTTCCCACACCGGGACTCGAACCCGGGTGTGCTGGGTGAGAGCCAGCTATCCTAACCGCCTAGACTATATGGGAAGGCTGACAGGAAAAATCTATTAGATTTATATAAACACGTACAACCATCACACACACGCAAAGTCTATTTGAACAAAGAAAAGCTTCTTTCGGTCATTCTTATTTCATCACAAGCACTTGCAACGTATGCGGTCGTATCTGGCACCTCTTTAAGCATCTAGCGCGAATACAAACATTTTACAAAAAGATACCGAAGTCGTGAGTAACAACTATAGAACCACGCAGACCAAGCTCCCACGCAGACCAAGCTCCCACGCAGACCAAGCTCCCAAAAAAAGAGCGCATGAGTTGGTAGTATAAATATCCGCTTCGAAAGTAAGCAGTAACAAGTACAATGTCCCACACCGGGACTCGAACCCGGGTCTGCTGGGTGAGAGCCAGCTATCCTAACCGCCTAGACTACATGGAAAGGCTGACAGAAAAAAACTTTTAGATTTATATAAACACGTACAACCATCACACACACGCAAAGTCTATTTGGACAAAGAAAAGCTTCTTTCGGTCATTCTTATCTCATCACAAGCACTTGCAACGTATGCGCTCGAATCTGGCACCTCTTAAAGCATCTAGCGCGAATGCAAACATTTTACAAAAAGATACCGAAGTCGTGACTTAAAACTACAGATCCAAGCAGACCAAGATCCCTAGAAAAGAGCGCATGAGTTGGTAGTATAAATATCCGCTTCGAAAGTAAGCAGTAATAAGTACAATGTTCCCACACCGGGACTCGAACCCGGGTCTGCTGGGTGAGAGCCAGCTATCCTAACCGCCTAGACTATATGGGAAGGCTGACAGGAAAAAACTTTTAGATTTATATAAACACGTACAACCATCGCACACACGCAACGTCTATTTGGACAAAGAAAAGCTTCTTTCGATCAATCTTATCTCACCACAAGCACTTGCAACGTATGCGGTCGTATCTGGCACCTCTTTAAGCATCTAGCGCAAATGCAAACATTTTACAAAAAGATACCGAAGTCGTAAGTAAAAACTATAGATCCAAGCAGACCAAGCTCCCACGCAGACCAAGCTCCCTAAAAAAGAGCGCATGAGTTGGTAGTATAAATATCCGCTTCGAAAGTAAGCAGTAATAAGTACAATGTTCCCACACCGGGACTCGAACCCGGGTCTGCTGGGTGAGAGCCAGCTATCCTAACCGCCTAGACTATATGGGAAGGCTGACAGGAAAAACGTTTAGATTTATATAAACACGTACAACCATCGCACACACGCAACGTCTATTTGGACAAAGAAAAGCTTCTTTCGATCAATCTTATCTCATCACAAGCCTTTGCAACGTACGCGGTCGTATCTAGCACCTCTTTAAGCATCTAGCGCGAATGCAAACATTTTACAAAAAGATACCGAAGTCGTGAGTAAAAACTATAGATCCAAGCAGACCAAGCTCCCACGCAGACCAAGCTCCCTAAAAAGAGCGCATGAGTTGGTAGTATAAATATCCGCTTCGAAAGTAAGCAGTAATAAGTACAATGTTCCCACACCATGACTCGAACCCGGGTCTGCTGGGTGAGAGCCAGCTATCCTAACCGCCTAGACTATATGGGAAGGCTGACAGGAAAAATCTATTAGATTTATATAAACACGTACAACCACACACACACGCAAAGTCTATTTGGACAAAGAAAAGCTTCTTTCGGTCATTCTTATCTCATCACAAGCACTTGCAACGTATGCGGTCGTATCTGGCACCTCTTTAAGCATCTAGCGCGAAAGCAAACATTTTACAAAAAGATACCGAAGTCGTGAGTAAAAACTATAGATCCACGCAGACCAAGATCCCACGCAGACCAAGTTCGCTAAAAAAGAGCGCATGAGTTGGTAGTATAAATATCCGCTTCGAAAGTAAGCAGTAATAAGTACAATGTTCCCACACCGGGACTCGAACCCGGGTCTGCTGGGTGAGAGCCAGCTATCCTAACCGCCTAGACTATATGGGAAGGCTGACAGGAAAAATCTATTAGATTTATATAAACACGTACAACCATCACACACACGCAAAGTCTATTTGGACAAAGAAAAGCTTCTTTCGGTCATTCTTATCTCATCACAAGCACTTGCAACGTATGCGGTCGTATCTGGCACCTCTTTAAGCATCTAGCGCGAAAGCAAACATTTTACAAAAAGATACCGAAGTCGTGACTAAAAACTATAGATCCACGCAGACCAAGATCCCACGCAGACCAAGTTCGCTAAAAAAGAGCGCATGAGTTGGTAGTATAAATATCCGCTTCGAAAGTAAGCAGCAATAAGTACAATGTTCCCACACCGAGACTCGAACCCGGGTCTGCTGGGTGAGAGCCAGCTATCCTAACCGCCTAGACTATATAGGAAGGCTGACAGGAAAAATCTTTTAAATTTATATAAACACGTACAACCATCGCACACACGCAAAGTCTTTTTCGACAAAGAAAAGCTTCTTTCGATCAATCTTATCTCCTCACAAGCCTTCGCAACGTACGCGGTCGTATCTGGCACCTCTTTAAGCATCTAGCGCGAATGCAAACATTTTACAAAAAGATACCGAAGTCGTGACTAAAAACTATAGATCCACGCAGACCAAGATCCCACGCAGACCAAGTTCGCTAAAAAAGAGCGCATGAGTTGGTAGTATAAATATCCGCTTCGAAAGTAAGCAGTAACTAGTACAATGTTCCCACACCGGGACTCGAACCCGGGTCTGCTGGGTGAGAGCCAGCTATCCTAACCGCCTAGACTATATGGGAAGGCTGACAGGAAAAATCTATTAGATTTATATAAACACGTACAACCATCACACACACGCAAAGTCTATTTGGACAAAAAAAAGCTTCTTTTGGTCATTCTTATCTCATCACAAGCACTTGCAACGTATGCGGTCGTATCTGGCACCTCTTTAAGCATCTAGCGCGAAAGCAAACATTTTACAAAAAGATACCGAAGTCGTGACTAAAAACTATAGATCCACGCAGACCAAGTTCGCTAAAAAAGAGCGCATGAGTTGGTAGTATAAATATCCGCTTCGAAAGTAAGCAGCAATAAGTACAATGTTCCCACACCGGGACTCGAACCCGGGTCTGCTGGGTGAGAGCCAGCTATCCTAACCGCCTAGACTATATAGGAAGGCTGACAGGAAAAATCTTTTAATTTATATAAACACGTACAACCATCGCACACACGCAAAGTCTTTTTCGACAAAGAAAAGCTTCTTTCGATCAATCTTATCTCATCACAAGCCTTTGCAACGTACGCGGTCGTATCTGGCACCTCTTTAAGCATCTAGCGCGAATGCAAACATTTTACAAAAAGATACCGAAGTCGTGAGCAAAAACTATAGATCCACGCAGACCAAGATCCCACGCAGACCAAGTTCGCTAAAAAAGAGCGCATGAGTTGGTAGTATAAATATCCGCTTCGAAAGTAAGCAGCAATAAGTACAATGTTCCCACACCGGGACTCGAACCCGGGTCTGCTGGGTGAGAGCCAGCTATCCTAACCGCCTAGACTATATGGAAGGCTGACAGGAAAAATCTTTTAGATTTATATAAACACGTACAACCATCGCACACACGCAAAGTCTTTTGGACAAAGAAAAGCTTCTTTCGATCATTTATCTCATCACAAGCCTTGCAACGTACGCGGTCGTATCTGGCACCTCTTTAAGCATCTAGCGCGAATGCAAACATTTTACAAAAAGATACCGAAGTCGTGAGTAAAAACTATAGATCCAAGCAGACCAAGCTCCCACGCAGACCAAGCTCCCTAAAAAAGAGCGCATGAGTTGGTAGTATAAATATCCGCTTCGAAAGTAAGCAGTAATAAGTACAATGTTCCCACACCGGGACTCGAACCCGGGTCTGCTGGGTGAGAGCCAGCTATCCTAACCGCCTAGACTATATGGGAAGGCTGACAGGAAAAAACTTTTAGATTTATATAAACACGTACAACCATCGCACACACGCAACGTCTATTTGGACAAAGAAAAGCTTCTTTCGGTCATTCTTATCTCATCACAAGCACTTGCAACGTATGCGGTCGTATCTGGCACCTCTTTAAGCATCTAGCGCGAAAGCAAACATTTTACAAAAAGATACCGAAGTCGTGACTAAAAACTATAGATCCACGCAGACCAAGATCCCACGCAGACCAAGTTCGCTAAAAAAGAGCGCATGAGTTGGTAGTATAAATATCTGCTTCGAAAGTAAGCAGCAATAAGTACAATGTTCCCACACCGGGACTCGAACCCGGGTCTGCTGGGTGAGAGCCAGCTATCCTAACCGCCTAGACTATATAGGAAGGCTGACAGGAAAAATCTTTTAAATTTATATAAACACGTACAACCATCGCACACACGCAAAGTCTTTTTCGACAAAGAAAAGCTTCTTTCGATCAATCTTATCTCATCACAGCCTTGCAACGTACGCGGTCGTATCTGGCACCTCTTTAAGCATCTAGCGCGAATGCAAACATTTTACAAAAAGATACCGAAGTCGTGAGCAAAAACTATAGATCCACGCTGACCAAGATCCCACGCAGACCAAGCTCCCTAAAAAAGAGCGCATGAGTTGGTAGTATAAATATCCGCTTCGAAAGTAAGCAGTAATAAGTACAATGTTCCCACACCGGGACTCGAACCCGGGTCTGCTGGGTGAGAGCCAGCTATCCTAACCGCCTAGACTATATGGGAAGGCTGACAGGAAAAAACTTTTAGATTTATATAAACACGTACAACCATCGCACACACGCAAAGTCTATTTGGACAAAGAAAAGCTTCTTTCGGTCATTCTTATCTCATCACAAGCACTTGCAACGTATGCGGTCGTATCTGGCACCTCTTTAAGCATCTAGCGCGAAAGCAAGAATTTTACAAAAAGATACCGAAGTCGTGACTAAAAACTATAGATCCACGCAGACCAAGATCCCACGCAGACCAAGTTCGCTAAAAAAGAGCGCATGAGTTGGTAGTATAAATATCTGCTTCGAAAGTAAGCAGCAATAAGTACAATGTTCCCACACCGGGACTCGAACCCGGGTCTGCTGGGTGAGAGCCAGCTATCCTAACCGCCTAGACTATATGGAAGGCTGACAGGAAAAATCTTTTAAATTTATATAAACACGTACAACCATCGCACACACGCAAAGTCTTTTTCGACAAAGAAAAGCTTCTTTCGATCAATCTTATCTCATCACAAGCCTTTGCAACGTACGCGGTCGTATCTGGCACCTCTTTAAGCATCTAGCGCGAATGCAAACATTTTACAAAAAGATACCGAAGTCGTGAGCAAAAACTATAGATCCACGCTGACCAAGATCCCACGCAGACCAAGTTCGCTAAAAAAGAGCGCATGAGTTGGTAGTATAAATATCCGCTTCGAAAGTAAGCAGCAATAAGTACAATGTTCCCACACCGGGACTCGAACCCGGGTCTGCTGGGTGAGAGCCAGCTATCCTAACCGCCTAGACTATATAGGAAGGCTGACAGGAAAAATCTTTTAGATTTATATAAACACGTACAACCATCGCACACACGCAAAGTCTTTTGGACAAAGAAAAGCTTCTTTCGATCAATCTTATCTCATCACAAGCACTTGCAACGTATGCGGTCGTATCTGGCACCTCTTTAAGCATCTAGCGCGAATGCAAACATTTTACAAAAAGATACCGAAGTCGTGAGTAAAACTATAGATCCACGCAGACCAAGCTCCCTAAAAAAGAGCGCATGAGTTGGTAGTATAAATATCCGCTTCGAAAGTAAGCAGTAATAAGTACAATGTTCCCACACCGGGACTCGAACCCGGGTCTGCTGGGTGAGAGCCAGCTATCCTAACCGCCTAGACTATATGGGAAGGCTGACAGGAAAAACTTTTAGATTTATATAAACACGTACAACCATCACACACACGCAAAGTCTATTTGGACAAAGAAAAGCTTCTTTCGGTCATTCTTATCTCATCACAAGCACTTGCAACGTATGCGGTCGTATCTGGCACCTCTTTAAGCATCTAGCGCGAAAGCAAACATTTTACAAAAAGATACCGAAGTCGTGAGCAAAAACTATAGATCCACGCAGACCAAGATCCCACGCAGACCAAGTTCGCTAAAAAAGAGCGCATGAGTTGGTAGTATAAATATCCGCTTCGAAAGTAAGCAGCAATAAGTACAATGTTCCCACACCGGGACTCGAACCCGGGTCTGCTGGGTGAGAGCCAGCTATCCTAACCGCCTAGACTATATGGGAAGGCTGACAGGAAAAATCTTTTAGATTTATATAAACACGTACAACCATCGCACACACGCAAAGTCTTTTGGACAAAGAAAAGCTTCTTTCGATCAATCTTATCTCATCACAAGCACTTGCAACGTATGCGGTCGTATCTGGCACCTCTTTAAGCATCTAGCGCGAATGCAAACATTTTACAAAAAGATACCGAAGTCGTGAGTAACAACTATAGATCCACGCAGACCAAGCTCCCTAAAAAAGAGCGCATGAGTTGGTAGTATAAATATCCGCTTCGAAAGTAAGCAGTAATAAGTACAATGTTCCCACACCGGGACTCGAACCCGGGTCTGCTGGGTGAGAGCCAGCTATCCTAACCGCCTAGACTATATGGGAAGGCTGACAGGAAAAACTTTTAGATTTATATGAACACGTACAACCATCACACACACGCAAAGTCTATTTGGACAAAGAAATGCTTCTTTCGGTCATTCTTATCTCATCACAAGCACTTGCAACGTATGCGGTCGTATCTGGCACCTCTTTAAGCATCTAGCGCGAAAGCAAACATTTTACAAAAAGATACCGAAGTCGTGAGCAAAAACTATAGATCCACGCAGACCAAGATCCCACGCAGACCAAGTTCGCTAAAAAAGAGCGCATGAGTTGGTAGTATAAATATCCGCTTCGAAAGTAAGCAGCAATAAGTACAATGTTCCCACACCGGGACTCGAACCCGGGTCTGCTGGGTGAGAGCCAGCTATCCTAACCGCCTAGACTATATAGGAAGGCTGACAGGAAAAATCTTTTAATTTATATAAACACGTACAACCATCGCACACACGCAAAGTCTTTTGACAAAGAAAAGCTTCTTTCGATCAATCTTATCTCATCACAAGCACTTGCAACGTATGCGGTCGTATCTGGCACCTCTTTAAGCATCTAGCGCGAATGCAAACATTTTACAAAAAGATACCGAAGTCGTGAGTAACAACTATAGATCCACGCAGACCAAGCTCCCTAAAAAAGAGCGCATGAGTTGGTAGTATAAATATCCGCTTCGAAAGTAAGCAGTAATAAGTACAATGTTCCCACACCGGGACTCGAACCCGGGTCTGCTGGGTGAGAGCCAGCTATCCTAACCGCCTAGACTATATGGGAAGGCTGACAGGAAAAAACTTTAGATTTATATAAACACGTACAACCATCACACACACGCAAAGTCTATTTGGACAAAGAAAAGCTTCTTTCGGTCATTCTTATCTCATCACAAGCACTTGCAACGTATGCGGTCGTATCTGGCACCTCTTTAAGCATCTAGCGCGAATGCAAACATTTTACAAAAAGATACCGAAGTCGTGACTAAAAACTATAGATCCACGCAGACCAAGATCCCACGCAGACCAAGTTCGCTAAAAAAGAGCGCATGAGTTGGTAGTATAAATATCCGCTTCGAAAGTAAGCAGCAATAAGTACAATGTTCCCACACCGGGACTCGAACCCGGGTCTGCTGGGTGAGAGCCAGCTATCCTAACCGCCTAGACTATATGGAAGGCTGACAGGAAAAACTTTAGATTTATATAAACACGTACAACCATCGCACACACGCAAAGTCTTTTGGACAAAGAAAAGCTTCTTTCGTCAATCTTATCTCATCACAAGCCTTTGCAACGTACGCAGTCGTATCTGGCACCTCTTTAAGCATCTAGCGCGAATGCAAACATTTTACAAAAAGATACCGAAGTCGTGAGTAAAAACTATAGATCCAAGCAGACCAAGCTCCCACGCAGACCAAGCTCCCTAAAAAAGAGCGCATGAGTTGGTAGTATAAATATCCGCTTCGAAAGTAAGCAGTAATAAGTACAATGTTCCCACACCATGACTCGAACCCGGGTCTGCTGGGTGAGAGCCAGCTATCCTAACCGCCTAGACTATATGGGAAGGCTGACAGGAAAAATCTATTAGATTTATATAAACACGTACAACCATCACACACACGCAACGTCTATTTGGACAAAGAAAAGCTTCTCTCGGTCAATCTTATCTCATCACAAGCACTTGCAACGTACGCGGTCGTATCTGGCACCTCTTTAAGCATCTAGTGCGAATGCAAACATTTTACAAAAAGATACCGAAGTCGTGAGTAACAACTATAGATCCAAGCTCCCACGCAGACCAAGCTCCCTAAAAAAGAGCGCATGAGTTGGAAGTATAAATATCCGCTTCGAAAGTAAGCAGTAATAAGTACAATGTTCCCACACCGGGACTCGAACCCGGGTCTGCTGGGTGAGAGCCAGCTATCCTAACCGCCTAGACTATATGGGAAGGCTGACAGGAAAAATCTTTTAAATTTATATAAACACGTACAACCATCGTACACACGCAAAGTCTTTTTCGACAAAGAAAAGCTTCTTTCGATCCATTTTATCTCATCACAAGCCTTTGCAACGTACGCGGTCGTATCTGGCACCTCTTTAAGCATCTAGCGCGAAAGCAAGAATTTTACAAAAAGATACCGAAGTCGTGACTAAAAACTATAGATCCACGCAGACCAAGATCCCACGCAGACCAAGTTCGCTAAAAACGAGCGCATGAGTTGGTAGTATAAATATCCGCTTCGAAAGTAAGCAGTAATAAGTACAATGTTCCCACACCGGGACTCGAACCCGGGTCTGCTGGGTGAGAGCCAGCTATCCTAACCGCCTAGACTATATGGGAAGGCTGACAGGAAAAAACTTTAAGATTTATATAAACACGTACAACCATCGCACACACGCAACGTCTATTTGGACAAAGAAAAGCTTCTTTCGTCAATCTTATCTCATCACAAGCACTTGCAACGTACGCGTCGTATCTGGCACCTCTTTAAGCATCTAGTGCGAATGCAAACATTTTACAAAAAGATACCGAAGTCGTGAGTAAAAACTATAGATCCAAGCAGACCAAGCTCCCACGCAGACCAAGCTCCCTAAAAAAGAGCGCATGAGTTGGTAGTATAAATATCCGCTTCGAAAGTAAGCAGCAATAAGTACAATGTTCCCACACCGGACTCGAACCCGGGTCTGCTGGGTGAGAGCCAGCTATCCTAACCGCCTAGACTATATGGGAAGGCTGACAGGAAAAATCTATTAGATTTATATAAACACGTACAACCATCACACACACGCAAAGTCTATTTGGACAAAGAAAAGCTTCTTTCGGTCAATCTTATCTCATCACAAGCACTTGCAACGTACGCGGTCGTATCTGGCACCTCTTTAAGCATCTAGCGCGAATGCAAACATTTTACAAAAAGATACCGAAGTCGTGAGTAAAACTATAGATCCAAGCAGACCAAGCTCCCACGCAGACCAAGCTCCCTAAAAAGAGCGCATGAGTTGGTAGTATAAATATCCGCTTCGAAAGTAAGCAGTAATAAGTACAATGTTCCCACACCGGGACTCGAACCCGGGTCTGCTGGGTGAGAGCCAGCTATCCTAACCGCCTAGACTATATGGGAAGGCTGACAGGAAAAACTTTAGATTTATATAAACACGTACAACCATCGCACACACGCAAAGTCTATTTGGACAAAGAAAAGCTTCTTTCGTCATCTTATCTCATCACAAGCACTTGCAACGTACGCGGTCGTATCTGGCACCTCTTTAAGCATCTAGCGCGAATGCAAACATTTTACAAAAAGATACCTAAGTCGTGAGTAAAAACTATAGATCCAAGCAGACCAAGCTCCCACGCAGACCAAGCTCCTAAAAAAGAGCGCATGAGTTGGTAGTATAAATATCCGCTTCGAAAGTAAGCAGTAATAAGTACAATGTTCCCACACCGGGACTCGAACCCGGGTCTGCTGGGTGAGAGCCAGCTATCCTAACCGCCTAGACTATATGGGAAGGCTGACAGGAAAAATCTTTAGATTTATATAAACACGTACAACCATCACACACACGCAAAGTCTATTTGGACAAAGAAAAGCTTCTTTCGGTCATTCTTATCTCATCACAAGCACTTGCAACGTATGCGCTCGTATCTGGCACCTCTTTAAGCATCTAGCGCGAATGCAAACATTTTACAAAAAGATACCGAAGTCGTGACTTAAAACTATAGATCCACGCAGACCAAGATCCCACGCAGACCAAGTTCCTAAAAAAGAGCGCATGAGTTGGTAGTATAAATATCCGCTTCGAAAGTAAGCAGTAATAAGTACAATGTTCCCACACCGGGACTCGAACCCGGGTCTGCTGGGTGAGAGCCAGCTATCCTAACCGCCTAGACTATATGGGAAGGCTGACAGGAAAAATCTTTAGATTTATATAAACACGTACAACCATCGCACACACGCAAAGTCTATTTGGACAAAGAAAAGCTTCTTTCGTCAATCTTATCTCATCACAAGCACTTGCAACGTACGCGGTCGTATCTGGCACCTCTTTAAGCATCTAGCGCGAATGCAAACATTTTACAAAAAGATACCGAAGTCGTGAGTAAAACTATAGATCCACGCAGACCAAGCTCCCTAAAAAAGAGCGCATGAGTTGGTAGTATAAATATCCGCTTCGAAAGTAAGCAGTAATAAGTACAATGTTCCCACACCGGGACTCGAACCCGGGTCTGCTGGGTGAGAGCCAGCTATCCTAACCGCCTAGACTATATGGGAAGGCTGACAGGAAAAATCTATTAGATTTATATAAACACGTACAACCATCACACACACGCAAAGTCTATTTGGACAAAGAAAAGCTTCTTTCGGTCATTCTTATCTCATCACAAGCACTTGCAACGTATGCGCTCGAATCTGGCACCTCTTTAAGCATCTAGCGCGAATGCAAACATTTTACAAAAAGATACCGAAGTCGTGACTAAAAACTATAGATCCAAGCAGACCAAGATCCCACGCAGACCAAGCTCCCTAAAAAAGAGCGCATGAGTTGGTAGTATAAATATCCGCTTCGAAAGTAATCAGTAATAAGTACAATGTTCCCACACCGGGACTCGAACCCGGGTCTGCTGGGTGAGAGCCAGCTATCCTAACCGCCTAGACTATATGGGAAGGCTGACAGGAAAAATCTATTAGATTTATATAAACACGTACAACCATCACACACACGCAAAGTCTATTTGGACAAAGAAAAGCTTCTTTCGGTCATTCTTATCTCATCACAAGCACTTGCAACGTTTGCGCTCGAATCTGGCACCTCTTAAGCATCTAGCGCGAATGCAAACATTTTACAAAAAGATACCGAAGTCGTGACTAAAACTATAGATCCAAGCAGACCAAGATCCCACGCAGACCAAGCTCCCTAAAAAAGAGCGCATGAGTTGGTAGTATAAATATCCGCTTCGAAAGTAAGCAGTAATAAGTACAATGTTCCCACACCGGGACTCGAACCCGGGTCTGCTGGGTGAGAGCCAGCTATCCTAACCGCCTAGACTATATGGGAAGGCTGACAGGAAAAATCTATTAGATTTATATAAACATGTACAACCATCACACACACGCAAAGTCTATTTGGACAAAGAAAAGCTTCTTTCGGTCAATCTTATCTCATCACAAGCACTTGCAACGTATGCGCTCGAATCTGGCACCTCTTTAAGCATCTAGCGCGAATGCAAACATTTTACAAAAAGATACCGAAGTCGTGACTAAAAACTATAGATCCAAGCAGACCAAGATCCCACGCAGACCAAGCTCCCTAAAAAAGAGCGCATGAGTTGGTAGTATAAATATCCGCTTCGAAAGTAAGCAGTAATAAGTACAATGTTCCCACACCGGGACTCGAACCCGGGTCTGCTGGGTGAGAGCCAGCTATCCTAACCGCCTAGACTATATGGGAAGGCTGACAGGAAAAATCTATTAGATTTATATAAACACGTACAACCATCACACACACGCAAAGTCTATTTGGACAAAGAAAAGCTTCTTTCGGTCATCTTATCTCATCACAAGCACTTGCAACGTATGCGCTCGAATCTGGCACCTCTTAAGCATCTAGCGCGAATGCAAACATTTTACAAAAAGATACCGAAGTCGTGACTAAAACTATAGATCCAAGCAGACCAAGATCCCACGCAGACCAAGCTCCCTAAAAAAGAGCGCATGAGTTGGTAGTATAAATATCCGCTTCGAAAGTAAGCAGTAATAAGTACAATGTTCCCACACCGGGACTCGAACCCGGGTCTGCTGGGTGAGAGCCAGCTATCCTAACCGCCTAGACTATATGGGAAGGCTGACAGGAAAAATCTATTAGATTTATATAAACACGTACAACCATCACACACACGCAAAGTCTATTTGGACAAAGAAAAGCTTCTTTCGGTCATCTTATCTCATCACAAGCACTTGCAACGTATGCGCTCGAATCTGGCACCTCTTTAAGCATCTAGCGCGAATGCAAACATTTTACAAAAAGATACCGAAGTCGTGACTAAAAACTATAGATCCAAGCAGACCAAGATCCCACGCAGACCAAGCTCCCTAAAAAAGAGCGCATGAGTTGGTAGTATAAATATCCGCTTCGAAAGTAATCAGTAATAAGTACAATGTTCCCACACCGGGACTCGAACCCGGGTCTGCTGGGTGAGAGCCAGCTATCCTAACCACCTAGACTATATGGGAAGGCTGACAGGAAAAATCTATTAGATTTATATAAACATGTACAACCATCACACACACGCAAAGTCTATTTGGACAAAGAAAAGCTTCTTTCGGTCAATCTTATCTCATCACAAGCACTTGCAACGTATGCGCTCGAATCTGGCACCTCTTTAAGCATCTAGCGCGAATGCAAACATTTTACAAAAAGATACCGAAGTCGTGAGTAAAACTATAGATCCAAGCAGACCAAGCTCCCACGCAGACCAAGCTCCCTAAAAAAGAGCGCATGAGTTGGTAGTATAAATATCCGCTTCGAAAGTAAGCAGTAATAAGTACAATGTTCCCACACCGGGACTCGAACCCGGGTCTGCTGGGTGAGAGCCAGCTATCCTAACCGCCTAGACTATATGGGAAGGCTGACAGGAAAAATCTATTAGATTTATATAAACACGTACAACCATCACACACACGCAAAGTCTATTTGGACAAAGAAAAGCTTCTTTCGGTCAATCTTATCTCATCACAAGCACTTGCAACGTATGCGCTCGAATCTGGCACCTCTTTAAGCATCTAGCGCGAATGCAAACATTTTACAAAAAGATACCGAAGTCGTGAGTAAAACTATAGATCCAAGCAGACCAAGCTCCCACGCAGACCAAGCTTCCTGAAAAAGAGCGCATGAGTTGGTAGTATAAATATCCGCTTCGAAAGTAAGCAGTAATAAGTACAATGTTCCCACACCGGGACTCGAACCCGGGTCTGCTGGGTGAGAGCCAGCTATCCTAACCGCCTAGACTATATGGGAAGGCTGACAGGAAAAATCTTTAGATTTATATAAACACGTACAACCATCACACACACGCAAAGTCTATTTGGACAAAGAAAAGCTTCTTTCGGTCAATCTTATCTCATCACAAGCACTTGCAACGTATGCGCTCGAATCTGGCACCTCTTTAAGCATCTAGCGCGAATGCAAACATTTTACAAAAAGATACCGAAGTCGTGAGTAAAAACTATAGATCCACGCAGACCAAGCTCCCTAAAAAAGAGCGCATGAGTTGGTAGTATAAATATCCGCTTCGAAACTAAGCAGCAATAAGTTCAATGTTCCCACACCGGGACTCGAACCCGGGTCTGCTGGGTGAGAGCCAGCTATCCTAACAGCCTAGACTATATGGGAAGGCTGACAGGAAAAACTTTTAGATTTATATAAACACGTACAACCATCACACACACGCAAAGTCTATTTGGACAAAGAAAAGCTTCTTTCGGTCATTCTTATCTCATCACAAGCACTTGCAACGTATGCGCTCGTATCTGGCACCTCTTTAAGCATCTAGCGCGAAAGCGAACTTTTTACAAAAAGATACCGAAGTCGTGACTAAAAACTATAGATCCACGCAGACCAAGATCCCACGCAGACCAAGTCCTAAAAAAGAGCGCATGAGTTGGTAGTATAAATATCCGCTTCGAAAGTAAGCAGTAATAAGTACAAAGTTCCCACACCGGGACTCGAACCCGGGTCTGCTGGGTGAGAGCCAGCTATCCTAACCGCCTAGACTATATGGGAAGGCTTACAGGAAAAATCTTTTAGATTTATATAAACACGTACAACCATCGCACACACGCAACGTCTATTTGGACAAAGAAAAGCTTCTTTCGTCAATCTTATCTCATCACAAGCACTTGCAACGTATGCGTCGTATCTGGCACCTCTTTAAGCATCTAGCGCGAATGCAAACATTTTACAAAAAAGTACCGAAGTCGTGAGTAACAACTATTGATCCACGCAGACCAAGCTCCCTAAAAAAGAGCGCATGAGTTGGTAGTATAAATATCCGCTTCGAAAGTAAGCAGTAATAAGTACAATGTTCTTACACCGGGACTCGAACCCGGGTCTGCTGGGTGAGAGCCAGCTATCCTAACCGCCTAGACTATATGGGAAGGCTGACAGGAAAAATCTTTTAGATTTATATAAACACGTACAACCATCACACACACGCAAAGTCTATTTGGACAAAGAAAAGCTTCTTTCGGTCATCTTATCTCATCACAAGCACTTGCAACGTATGCGCTCGAATCTGGCACCTCTTAAGCATCTAGCGCGAATGCAAACATTTTACAAAAAGATACCGAAGTCGTGACTAAAACTATAGATCCAAGCAGACCAAGATCCCACGCAGACCAAGCTCCCTAAAAAAGAGCGCATGAGTTGGTAGTATAAATATCCGCTTCGAAAGTAAGCAGTAATAAGTACAATGTTCCCACACCGGGACTCGAACCCGGGTCTGCTGGGTGAGAGCCAGCTATCCTAACCGCCTAGACTATATGGGAAGGCTGACAGGAAAAATCTATTAGATTTATATAAACACGTACAACCATCACACACACGCAAAGTCTATTTGGACAAAGAAAAGCTTCTTTCGGTCATCTTATCTCATCACAAGCACTTGCAACGTATGCGCTCGAATCTGGCACCTCTTTAAGCATCTAGCGCGAATGCAAACATTTTACAAAAAGATACCGAAGTCGTGAGTAAAAACTATAGATCCAAGCAGACCAAGATCCCACGCAGACCAAGCTCCCTAAAAAAGAGCGCATGAGTTGGTAGTATAAATATCCGCTTCGAAAGTAAGCAGTAATAAGTACAATGTTCCCACACCGGGACTCGAACCCGGGTCTGCTGGGTGAGAGCCAGCTATCCTAACCGCCTAGACTATATGGGAAGGCTGACAGGAAAAACTTTAGATTTATATAAACACGTACAACCATCACACACACGCAAAGTCTATTTGGACAAAGAAAAGCTTCTTTCGGTCATCTTATCTCATCACAAGCACTTGCAACGTATGCGCTCGAATCTGGCACCTCTTAAGCATCTAGCGCGAATGCAAACATTTTACAAAAAGATACCGAAGTCGTGACTAAAACTATAGATCCAAGCAGACCAAGATCCCACGCAGACCAAGCTCCCTAAAAAAGAGCGCATGAGTTGGTTGTATAAATATCCGCTTCGAAAGTAAGCAGCAATAAGTACAATGTTCCCACACCGGGACTCGAACCCGGGTCTGCTGGGTGAGAGCCAGCTATCCTAACCGCCTAGACTATATGGGAAGGCTGACAGGAAAAATCTATTAGATTTATATAAACACGTACAACCATCACACACACGCAAAGTCTATTTGGACAAAGAAAAGCTTCTTTCGGTCATTCTTATCTCATCACAAGCACTTGCAACGTATGCGCTCGAATCTGGCACCTCTTTAAGCATCTAGCGCGAATGCAAACATTTTACAAAAAGATACCGAAGTCGTGACTAAAAACTATAGATCCAAGCAGACCAAGATCCCACGCAGACCAAGCTCCCTAAAAAAGAGCGCATGAGTTGGTAGTATAAATATCCGCTTCGAAAGTAAGCAGTAATAAGTACAATGTTCCCACACCGGGACTCGAACCCGGGTCTGCTGGGTGAGAGCCAGCTATCCTAACCACCTAGACTATATGGGAAGGCTGACAGGAAAAATCTTTAGATTTATATAAACATGTACAACCATCACACACACGCAAAGTCTATTTGGACAAAGAAAAGCTTCTTTCGGTCAATCTTATCTCATCACAAGCACTTGCAACGTATGCGCTCGAATCTGGCACCTCGTTAAGCATCTAGCGCGAATGCAAACATTTTACAAAAAGATACCGAAGTCGTGAGTAAAAACTATAGATCCACGCAGACCAAGCTCCCTAAAAAAGAGCGCATGAGTTGGTAGTATAAATATCCGCTTCGAAACTAAGCAGCAATAAGTACAATGTTCCCACACCGGGACTCGAACCCGGGTCTGCTGGGTGAGAGCCAGCTATCCTAACAGCCTAGACTATATGGGAAGGCTGACAGGAAAAACTTTTAGATTTATATAAACACGTACAACCATCACACACACGCAAAGTCTATTTGGACAAAGAAAAGCTTCTTTCGGTCATTCTTATCTCATCACAAGCACTTGCAACGTATGCGCTCGAATCTGGCACCTCTTTAAGCATCTAGCGCGAATGCAAACATTTTACAAAAAGATACCGAAGTCGTGAGTAAAAACTATAGATCCACGCAGACCAAGCTCCCTAAAAAAGAGCGCATGAGTTGGTAGTATAAATATCCGCTTCGAAACTAAGCAGCAATAAGTACAATGTTCCCACACCGGGACTCGAACCCGGGTCTGCTGGGTGAGAGCCAGCTATCCTAACCGCCTAGACTATATGGGAAGGCTGACAGGAAAAATCTTTAGATTTATATAAACACGTACAACCATCACACACACGCAAAGTCTATTTGGACAAAGAAAAGCTTCTTTCGGTCATCTTATCTCATCACAAGCACTTGCAACGTATGCGCTCGAATCTGGCACCTCTTTAAGCATCTAGCGCGAATGCAAACATTTTACAAAAAGATACCGAAGTCGTGAGTAAAAACTATAATCCACGCAGACCAAGATCCCACGCAGACCAAGCTCCCTAAAAAAGAGCGCATGAGTTGGTAGTATAAATATCCGCTTCGAAAGTAATCAGTAATAAGTACAATGTTCCCACACCGGGACTCGAACCCGGGTCTGCTGGGTGAGAGCCAGCTATCCTAACCACCTAGACTATATGGGAAGGCTGACAGGAAAAATCTTTAGATTTATATAAACACGTACAACCATCACACACACGCAAAGTCTATTTGGACAAAGAAAAGCTTCTTTCGGTCAATCTTATCTCATCACAAGCACTTGCAACGTATGCGCTCGAATCTGGCACCTCTTTAAGCATCTAGCGCGAATGCAAACATTTTACAAAAAGATACCGAAGTCGTGAGTAAAAACTATAGATCCACGCAGACCAAGCTCCCTAAAAAAGAGCGCATGAGTTGGTAGTATAAATATCCGCTTCGAAACTAAGCAGCAATAAGTACAATGTTCCCACACCGGGACTCGAACCCGGGTCTGCTGGGTGAGAGCCAGCTATCCTAACCGCCTAGACTATATGGGAAGGCTGACAGGAAAAAACTTTTAGATTTATATAAACACGTACAACCATCACACACACGCAAAGTCTATTTGGACAAAGAAAAGCTTCTTTCGGTCATCTTATCTCATCACAAGCACTTGCAACGTATGCGCTCGAATCTGGCACCTCTTTAAGCATCTAGCGCGAATGCAAACATTTTACAAAAAGATACCGAAGTCGTGAGTAAAAACTATAGATCCACGCAGACCAAGCTCCCTAAAAAAGAGCGCATGAGTTGGTAGTATAAATATCCTCTTCGAAACTAAGCAGCAATAAGTACAATGTTCCCACACCGGGACTCGAACCCGGGTCTGCTGGGTGAGAGCCAGCTATCCTAACCGCCTAGACTATATGGGAAGGCTGACAGGAAAAAACTTTTAGATTTATATAAACACGTACAACCATCACACACACGCAAAGTCTATTTGGACAAAGAAAAGCTTCTTTCGGTCCATCTTATCTCATCACAAGCACTTGCAACGTATGCGCTCGAATCTGGCACCTCTTTAAGCATCTAGCGCGAATGCAAACATTTTACAAAAAGATACCGAAGTCGTGACTAAAAACTGTAGATCCACGCAGACCAAGATCCCACGCAGACCAAGCTCCCTAAAAAAGAGCGCATGAGTTGGTAGTATAAATATCCGCTTCGAAAGTAAGCAGCAATAAGTACAATGTTCCCACACCGGGACTCGAACCCGGGTCTGCTGGGTGAGAGCCAGCTATCCTAACCGCCTAGACTATATGGGAAGGCTGACAGGAAAAATCTTTAGATTTATATAAACATGTACAACCATCACACACACGCAAAGTCTATTTGGACAAAGAAAAGCTTCTTTCGGTCAATCTTATCTCATCACAAGCACTTGCAACGTATGCGCTCGAATCTGGCACCTCGTTAAGCATCTAGCGCGAATGCAAACATTTTACAAAAAGATACCGAAGTCGTGAGTAAAAACTATAGATCCACGCAGACCAAGCTCCCTAAAAAAGAGCGCATGAGTTGGTAGTATAAATATCCTCTTCGAAACTAAGCAGCAATAAGTTCAATGTTCCCACACCGGGACTCGAACCCGGGTCTGCTGGGTGAGAGCCAGCTATCCTAACGCCTAGACTATATGGGAAGGCTGACAGGAAAAAACTTTTAGATTTATATAAACACGTACAACCATCACACACACGCAAAGTCTATTTGGACAAAGAAAAGCTTCTTTCGGTCATTCTTATTTCATCACAAGCACTTGCAACGTATGCGCTCGAATCTGGCACCTCTTTAAGCATCTAGCGCGAATGCAAACATTTTACAAAAAGATACCGAAGTCGTGAGTAAAAACTATAGATCCACGCAGACCAAGCTCCCTAAAAAAGAGCGCATGAGTTGGTAGTATAAATATCCGCTTCGAAACTAAGCAGCAATAAGTTCAATGTTCCCACACCGGGACTCGAACCCGGGTCTGCTGGGTGAGAGCCAGCTATCCTAACAGCCTAGACTATATGGGAAGGCTGGCAGAAAAAAACTTTTAGATTTAATAAACACGTACAACCATCACACACACACGCAAAGTCTATTTGGACAAAGAAAAGCTTCTTTCGGTCATTCTTATCTCATCACAAGCAATTGCAACGTATGCGGTCGTATCTGGCACCTCTTTAAGCATCTAGCGCGAATGCAAACATTTTACAGAAAAGATACCGAAGTCGTGAGTAAAAACTATAGATCCACGCAGACCAAGCTCCCTAAAAAAGAGCGCATGAGTTGGTAGTACAAATATCTGCTTCGAAACTAAGCAGCAATAAGTACAATGTTCCCACACCGGGACTCGAACCCGGGTCTGCTGGGTGAGAGCCAGCTATCCTAACCGCCTAGACTATATGGGAAGGCTGACAGGAAAAAACGTTTAGATTGATATAAACACGTACAACCATCGCACACACGCAAAGTCTATTTGGACAAAGAAAAGCTCCTTTCTGTCAATCTTATCTCATCACAAGCGCTTGCAACGTACGCGCTCGAATCTGGCACCTCGTTAAGCATCTAGTGCGAAAGCAAACATTTAACAAAAAGATACCGAAGTCGTGAGTAAAACTATAGATCCAACGCAGACCAAGCTCCTAAAAAAGAGCGCATGAGTTGGTAGTATAAATATCCGCTTCGAAACTAAGCAGCAATAAGTACAATGTTCCCACACCGGGACTCGAACCCGGGTCTGCTGGGTGAGAGCCAGCTATCCTAACCGCCTAGACTATATGGGAAGGCTGACAGGAAAAAAACTTTAGATTTATATAAACACGTACAACCATCGCACACATGCAAAGTCTATTTGGACAAAGAAAAGCTCCTTTCTGTCAATCTTATCTCATCACAAGCGCTTGCGACGTACGCGGTCGTCTCTGGCACCTCGTTAAGCATCTAGCGCGAATGCAAACATTCTACAAGAAGATACCGAAGTCGTGAGTAACAACTATAGACCAACGCAGAGCAAGCTTGCTAAAAAAGAGCGCATGAGTTGGTAGTAAAAATATCTGCGTCGAAACTAAGCAGCAATAAGTACAATGTTCCCACACCGGAACTCGAACCCGGGTCTACTGGGTGAGAGCCAGCTATCCTAACCGCCTAGACTATATGGGAAGGCTGACAGGAAAAAAACTTTTAGATTTATATAAACACGTACAACCATTGCACACACGCAAAGTCTATTTGGACAAAGAAAAGCTTCTTTCTGTCAATCTTATCTCATCACAAGCACTTGCAACGTATGCGCTAGAATTTGGCACCTCGTTAAGCATCTAGTGCGAATGCAGACATTTAACAAAAAGATACCGAAGTCGTGAGAAACAACTATAGATCAACGCAGACCAAGCTTTCTAAAAAAAGAGCGCATGAGTTGGTAGTATAAATATCCGCTTCGAAACTAAGCAGCAATAAGTACAATGTTCCCACACCGGGACTCGAACCCGGGTCTGCTGGGTGAGAGCCAGCTATCTTAACCGCCTAGACTATATGGGAAGGCTGACAGGAAAAAACTTTTAGATTTATATAAACACGTACAACCATCGCACACACGCAAAGTCTATTTGGACAAAGAAAAGCTTCTTTCTGTCAATCTTATCTCATCACAAGCACTTGCAACGTATGCGCTCGAATTTGGCACCTCGTTAAGCATCTAGCGCGAATGCAAACATTTTACAAAAAGATACCGAAGTCATGAGTAAAAACTATAGATCCAAGCAGACCAAGCTCCCACGCAGACCAAGCTCTCTAAAAAAGAGCGCATGAGTTGGTAGTATGAATATCCGCTTCGAAAGTAGCAGCAATAAGTACAATGTTCCCACACCGGGACTCGAACCCGGGTCTACTAGGTGGGCCAGCTATCCTAACCGCCTAGACAATATGGGAAGGCTGACAGGAAAAAACTTTTAGATTTATATAAACACGTACAACCATCGCACACACGCAAAGTCTATTTGGACAAAGAAAAACTTCTTTCTGTCAATCTTATCTCATCACAAGCACTTGCAACGTATGCGGTCGTATCTGGCACCTCTTTAAGCATCTAGCACGAATGCAAACATTTTACAAAAAGATACCGAAGTCGTGAGTAACAACTACAGATCCAAGCAGACCAAGCTCCCACGCAGACCAAGCTCCCTAAAAAAGAGCGCATGAGTTGGTAGTATAAATATCCGCTTCGAAACTAAGCAGCAATAAGTACAATGTTCCCACACCGGGACTCGAACCCGGGTCTACTGGGTGGGCCAGCTATCCTAACCGCCTAGACTATATGGGAAGGCTGACAGAAAAAACTTTTAGATTTATAAAACACGTACAACCATCACACACACGCAAAGTCTATTTGGACAAAGAAAAGCTCTTTCTGTCAATCTTATCTCATCACAAGCACTTGCAACGTATGCGCTCGAATCTGGCACCTCGTTAAGCATCTAGCGCGAATGCAAACATTTTACAAAAAGATACCGAGGTCGTGAGTAAAAACTATAGATCCAAGCAGACCAAGCTCCTAAAAAAGAGCGCATGAGTTGGTAGTATAAATATCCGCTTCGAAAGTAAGCAGCAATAAGTACAATGTTCCCACACCGGGACTCGAACCCGGGTCTACTGGGTGGGCCAGCTATCCTAACCGCCTAGACTATATGGGAAGGCTGACAGGAAAAAACTTTTAGATTTATATAAACACGTACAACCATCGCACACACGCAAAGTCTATTTGGACAAAGAAAAGCTTCTTTCTGTCAATCTTATCTCATCACAAGCACTTGCAACGTATGCGTCGTATCTGGCACCTCTTTAAGCATCTAGCGCGAATGCAAACATTTTACAAAAAGATACCGAAGTCGTGAGTAACAACTATAGATCCAAGCAGACCAAGCTCCCACGAGACCAAGCTCCCAAAAAAGAGCGCATGAGTTGGTAGTATAAATATCCGCTTCGAAACTAAGCAGCAATAAGTACAATGTTCCCACACCGGGACTCGAACCCGGGTCTGCTGGGTGAGAGCCAGCTATCCTAACCGCCTAGACTATATGGGAAGGCTGACAGGAAAAATCTTTTAGATTTATTAAACACGTACAACCATCACACACACACGCAAAGTCTATTTGGACAAAGAAAAGCTCTTTCTGTCAATCTTATCTCATCACAAGCACTTGCAACGTATGCGCTCAATCTGGCACCTCGTTAAGCATCTAGCGCGAATGCAAACATTTTACAAAAAGATACCGAAGTCGTGAGTAACAACAATAGATCCAAGCAGACCAAGCTCTCTAAAAAAGAGCGCATGAGTTGGTAGTATAAATATTTGCTTCGAAACTAAGCAGCAATTAGTACAATGTTCCCACACCGGGACTCGAACCCGGGTCTACTGGGTGGGCCAGCTATCCTAACCGCCTAGACTATATGGGAAGGCTGACAGGAAAAACTTTTAGATTTATATAAACACGTACAACCATCGCACACACGCAAAGTCTATTTGGACAAAGAAAAGCTCTTTCTGTCAATCTTATCTCATCACAAGCACTTGCAACGTACGCGGTCGTATCTGGCACCTCTTTAAGCATCTAGCGCGAATGCAAACATTTTACAAAAAGATACCGAAGTCGTGAGTAACAACTATAGATCCAAGCAGACCAAGCTCCCACGCAGACCAAGCTCCCTAAAAAAGAGCGCATGAGTTGGTAGTATAAATATCCGCTTCGAAACTAAGCAGCAATAAGTACAATGTTCCCACACCGGGACTCGAACCCGGGTCTACTGGGTGGGCCAGCTATCCTAACCGCCTAGACTATATGGGAAGGCTGACAGGAAAAAACTTTTAGATTTATAAAAACACGTACAACCATCACACACGCAAAGTCTATTTGGACAAAGAAAAGCTCTTTCTGTCAATCTTATCTCATCACAAGCACTTGCAACGTATGCACTCGAATCTGGCACCTCGTTAAGCATCTAGCGCGAATGCAAACATTTTACAAAAAGATACCGAAGTCGTGAGTAAAAACTATAGATCCAAGCAGACCAAGCTCTCTAAAAAAGAGCGCATGAGTTGGTAGTATAAATATCCGCTTCGAAAGTAGCAGCAATAAGTACAATGTTCCCACACCGGGACTCGAACCCGGGTCTACTAGGTGGGCCAGCTATCCTAACCGCCTAGACTATATGGGAAGGCTGACAGGAAAAAACTTTTAGATTATATAAACACGTACAACCATCGCACACACGCAAAGTCTATTTGGACAAAGAAAAGCTTCTTTCTGTCAATCTTATCTCATCACAAGCACTTGCAACGTATGCGGTCGTATCTGGCACCTCTTTAAGCATCTAGCGCGAATGCAAACATTTTACAAAAAGATACCGAAGTCGTGAGTAACAACTATAGATCCAAGCAGACCAAGCTCCCACGCAGACCAAGCTCCCTAAAAAAGAGCGCATGAGTTGGTAGTATAAATATCCGCTTCGAAACTAAGCAGCAATAAGTACAATGTTCCCACACCGGGACTCGAACCCGGGTCTACTGGGTGGGCCAGCTATCCTAATCGCCTAGACTATATGGGAAGGCTGACAGAAAAAACTTTTAGATTTATAAAACACGTACAACCATCACACACACGCAAAGTCTATTTGGACAAAGAAAAGCTCCTTTCTGTCAATCTTATCTCATCACAAGCACTTGCAACGTATGCACTCGAATCTGGCACCTCGTTAAGCATCTAGCGCGAATGCAAACATTTTACAAAAAGATACCGAAGTCGTGAGTAAAAACTATAGATCCAAGCAGACCAAGCTCTCTAAAAAAGAGCGCATGAGTTGGTAGTATGAATATCCGCTTCAAAAGTAGCAGCAATAAGTACAATGTTCCCACACCGGGACTCGAACCCGGGTCTACTGGGTGGGCCAGCTATCCTAACCGCCTAGACTATATGGGAAGGCTGACAGGAAAAAACTTTTAGATTATATAAACACGTACAACCATCGCACACACGCAAAGTCTATTTGGACAAAGAAAAGCTTCTTTCTGTCAATCTTATCTCATCACAAGCACTTGCAACGTATGCGTCGTATCTGGCACCTCTTTAAGCATCTAGCGCGAATGCAAACATTTTACAAAAAGATACCGAAGTCGTGAGTAACAACTATAGATCCGCAACCAAGCTCCCACGAGACCAAGCTCCCAAAAAGAGCGCATGAGTTGGTAGTATAAATATCCGCTTCGAAACTAAGCAGCAATAAGTACAATGTTCCCACACCGGGACTCGAACCCGGGTCTACTGGGTGGGCCAGCTATCCTAACCGCCTAGACTATATGGGAAGGCTGACAGAAAAAACTTTTAGATTTATAAAAACACGTTCAACCATCACACACACGCAAAGTCTATTTGGACAAAGAAAAGCTCCTTTCTGTCAATCTTATCTCATCACAAGCACTTGCAACGTATGCGCTCGAATCTGGCACCTCGTTAAGCATCTAGCGCGAATGCAAACATTTTACAAAAAGATACCGAAGTCGTGAGTAAAAACTATAGATCCAAGCAGACCAAGCTCTCTAAAAAAGAGCGCATGAGTTGGTAGTATGAATATCCGCTTCAAAAGTAGCAGCAATAAGTACAATGTTCCCACACCGGGACTCGAACCCGGGTCTACTGGGTGGGCCAGCTATCCTAACCGCCTAGACTATATGGGAAGGCTGACAGGAAAAAACTTTTAGATTTATATAAACACGTACAACCATCGCACACACGCAAAGTCTATTTGGACAAAGAAAAGCTCTTTCTGTCAATCTTATCTCATCACAAGCACTTGCAACGTATGCGGTCGTATCTGGCACCTCTTTAAGCATCTAGCGCGAATGCAAACATTTTACAAAAAGATACCGAAGTCGTGAGTAACAACTATAGATCCAAGCAGACCAAGCTCCCACGCAGACCAAGCTCCCTAAAAAAGAGCGCATGAGTTGGTAGTATAAATATCCGCTTCGAAACTAAGCAGCAATAAGTACAATGTTCCCACACCGGGACTCGAACCCGGGTCTACTGGGTGGGCCAGCTATCCTAATCGCCTAGACTATATGGGAAGGCTGACAGAAAAAACTTTTAGATTTATAAAAACACGTTCAACCATCACACACGCAAAGTCTATTTGGACAAAGAAAAGCTCTTTCTGTCAATCTTATCTCATCACAAGCACTTGCAACGTATGCGCTCGAATCTGGCACCTCGTTAAGCATCTAGCGCGAATGCAAACATTTTACAAAAAGATACCGAAGTCGTGAGTAAAAACTATAGATCCAAGCAGACCAAGCTCTCTAAAAAAGAGCGCATGAGTTGGTAGTATGAATATCCGCTTCAAAGTAGCAGCAATAAGTACAATGTTCCCACACCGGGACTCGAACCCGGGTCTACTGGGTGGGCCAGCTATCCTAACCGCCTAGACTATATGGGAAGGCTGACAGGAAAAAACTTTTAGATTTATATAAACACGTACAACCATCGCACACACGCAAAGTCTATTTGGACAAAGAAAAGCTCTTTCTGTCAATCTTATCTCATCACAAGCACTTGCAACGTATGCGGTCGTATCTGGCACCTCTTTAAGCATCTAGCGCGAATGCAAACATTTTACAAAAAGATACCGAAGTCGTGAGTAACAACTATAGATCCAAGCAGACCAAGCTCCCACGCAGACCAAGCTCCCTAAAAAAGAGCGCATGAGTTGGTAGTATAAATATCCGCTTCGAAACTAAGCAGCAATAAGTACAATGTTCCCACACCGGGACTCGAACCCGGGTCTACTGGGTGGGCCAGCTATCCTAACCGCCTAGACTATATGGAAGGCTGACAGAAAAAAACTTTTAGATTTATAAAACACGTTCAACCATCACACACGCAAAGTCTATTTGGACAAAGAAAAGCTCTTTCTGTCAATCTTATCTCATCACAAGCACTTGCAACGTATGCACTCGAATCTGGCACCTCGTTAAGCATCTAGCGCGAATGCAAACATTTTACAAAAAGATACCGAAGTCGTGAGTAAAAACTATAGATCCAAGCAGACCAAGCTCTCTAAAAAAGAGCGCATGAGTTGGTAGTATGAATATCCGCTTCAAAAGTAGCAGCAATAAGTACAATGTTCCCACACCGGGACTCGAACCCGGGTCTACTGGGTGGGCCAGCTATCCTAACCGCCTAGACTATATGGGAAGGCTGACAGGAAAAAACTTTTAGATTATATAAACACGTACAACCATCGCACACACGGAAAGTCTATTTGGACAAAGAAAAGCTTCTTTCTGTCAATCTTATCTCATCACAAGCACTTGCAACGTACGCGGTCGTATCTGGCACCTCTTTAAGCATCTAGCGCGAATGCAAACATTTTACAAAAAGATACCGAAGTCGTGAGTAACAACTATAGATCCACGCAAACCAAGCTCCCACGAAGACCAAGCTCCCCAAAAAAGAGCGCATGAGTTGGTAGTATAAATATCCGCTTCGAAACTAAGCAGCAATAAGTACAATGTTCCCACACCGGGACTCGAACCCGGGTCTACTGGGTGGGCCAGCTATCCTAACGCCTAGACTATATGGGAAGGCTGACAGAAAAAACTTTTAGATTTATAAAAACACGTTCAACCATCACACACACGCAAAGTCTATTTGGACAAAGAAAAGCTCTTTCTGTCAATCTTATCTCATCACAAGCACTTGCAACGTATGCGCTCAAATCTGGCACCTCGTTAAGCATCTAGCGCGAATGCAAACATTTTACAAAAAGATACCGAAGTCGTGAGTAAAAACTATAGATCCAAGCAGACCAAGCTCTCTAAAAAAGAGCGCATGAGTTGGTAGTATGAATATCCGCTTCAAAAGTAGCAGCAATAAGTACAATGTTCCCACACCGGGACTCGAACCCGGGTCTACTGGGTGGGCCAGCTATCCTAACCGCCTAGACTATATGGGAAGGCTGACAGGAAAAACTTTTAGATTTATATAAACACGTACAACCATCGCACACACGCAAAGTCTATTTGGACAAAGAAAAGCTCTTTCTGTCAATCTTATCTCATCACAAGCACTTGCAACGTATGCGGTCGTATCTGGCACCTCTTTAAGCATCTAGCGCGAATGCAAACATTTTACAAAAAGATACCGAAGTCGTGAGTAACAACTATAGATCCAAGCAGACCAAGCTCCCACGCAGACCAAGCTCCCTAAAAAAGAGCGCATGAGTTGGTAGTATAAATATCCGCTTCGAAACTAAGCAGCAATAAGTACAATGTTCCCACACCGGGACTCGAACCCGGGTCTACTGGGTGGGCCAGCTATCCTAACCGCCTAGACTATATGGGAAGGCTGACAGAAAAAAACTTTTAGATTTATAAAACACGTTCAACCATCACACACGCAAAGTCTATTTGGACAAAGAAAAGCTCTTTCTGTCAATCTTATCTCATCACAAGCACTTGCAACGTATGCACTCGAATCTGGCACCTCGTTAAGCATCTAGCGCGAATGCAAACATTTTACAAAAAGATACCGAAGTCGTGAGTAAAAACTATAGATCCAAGCAGACCAAGCTCTCTAAAAAAGAGCGCATGAGTTGGTAGTATGAATATCCGCTTCAAACGTAGCAGCAATAAGTACAATGTTCCCACACCGGGACTCGAACCCGGGTCTACTGGGTGGGCCAGCTATCCTAACCGCCTAGACTATATGGGAAGGCTGACAGGAAAAAACTTTTAGATTTATATAAACACGTACAACCATCGCACACACGCAAAGTCTATTTGGACAAAGAAAAGCTCTTTCTGTCAATCTTATCTCATCACAAGCACTTGCAACGTATGCGGTCGTATCTGGCACCTCTTTAAGCATCTAGCGCGAATGCAAACATTTTACAAAAAGATACCGAAGTCGTGAGTAACAACTATAGATCCAAGCAGACCAAGCTCCCACGCAGACCAAGCTCCCTAAAAAAGAGCGCATGAGTTGGTAGTATAAATATCCGCTTCGAAACTAAGCAGCAATAAGTACAATGTTCCCACACCGGGACTCGAACCCGGGTCTACTGGGTGGGCCAGCTATCCTAACCGCCTAGACTATATGGAAAGGCTGACAGAAAAAACTTTTAGATTTATAAAAACACGTTCAACCATCACACACGCAAAGTCTATTTGGACAAAGAAAAGCTCTTTCTGTCAATCTTATCTCATCACAAGCACTTGCAACGTATGCACTCGAATCTGGCACCTCGTTAAGCATCTAGCGCGAATGCAAACATTTTACAAAAAGATACCGAAGTCGTGAGTAAAAACTATAGATCCAAGCAGACCAAGCTCTCTAAAAAAGAGCGCATGAGTTGGTAGTATGAATATCCGCTTCAAAAGTAGCAGCAATAAGTACAATGTTCCCACACCGGGACTCGAACCCGGGTCTACTGGGTGGGCCAGCTATCCTAACCGCCTAGACTATATGGGAAGGCTGACAGGAAAAAACTTTTAGATTGATATAAACACGTACAACCATCGCACACACGCAAAGTCTATTTGGACAAAGAAAAGCTTCTTTCTGTCAATCTTATCTCATCACAAGCACTTGCAACGTATGCGGTCGTATCTGGCACCTCTTTAAGCATCTAGCGCGAATGCAAACATTTTACAAAAAGATACCGAAGTCGTGAGTAACAACTATAGATCCAGCAACCAAGCTCCCACGAGACCAAGCTCCCTAAAAAAGAGCGCATGAGTTGGTAGTATAAATATCCGCTTCGAAACTAAGCAGCAATAAGTACAATGTTCCCACACCGGGACTCGAACCCGGGTCTACTGGGTGGGCCAGCTATCCTAATCGCCTAGACTATATGGGAAGGCTGACAGAAAAAAACTTTTAGATTTATAAAAACACGTTCAACCATCACACACACGCAAAGTCTATTTGGACAAAGAAAAGCTCTTTCTGTCAATCTTATCTCATCACAAGCACTTGCAACGTATGCGCTCAATCTGGCACCTCGTTAAGCATCTAGCGCGAATGCAAACATTTTACAAAAAGATACCGAAGTCGTGAGTAAAAACTATAGATCCAAGCAGACCAAGCTCTCTAAAAAAGAGCGCATGAGTTGGTAGTATGAATATCCGCTTCAAAAGTAGCAGCAATAAGTACAATGTTCCCACACCGGGACTCGAACCCGGGTCTACTGGGTGGGCCAGCTATCCTAACCGCCTAGACTATATGGGAAGGCTGACAGGAAAATACTTTTAGATTTATATAAACACGTACAACCATCGCACACACGCAAAGTCTATTTGGACAAAGAAAAGCTCCTTTCTGTCAATCTTATCTCATCACAAGCACTTGCAACGTATGCGGTCGTATCTGGCACCTCTTTAAGCATCTAGCGCGAATGCAAACATTTTACAAAAAGATACCGAAGTCGTGAGTAACAACTATAGATCCAAGCAGACCAAGCTCCCACGCAGACCAAGCTCCCTAAAAAAGAGCGCATGAGTTGGTAGTATAAATATCCGCTTCGAAACTAAGCAGCAATAAGTACAATGTTCCCACACCGGGACTCGAACCCGGGTCTACTGGGTGGGCCAGCTATCCTAACCGCCTAGACTATATGGGAAGGCTGACAGAAAAAAACTTTTAGATTTATAAAACACGTTCAACCATCACACACGCAAAGTCTATTTGGACAAAGAAAAGCTCTTTCTGTCAATCTTATCTCATCACAAGCACTTGCAACGTATGCGCTCGAATCTGGCACCTCGTTAAGCATCTAGCGCGAATGCAAACATTTTACAAAAAGATACCGAAGTCGTGAGTAAAAACTATAGATCCAAGCAGACCAAGCTCTCTAAAAAAGAGCGCATGAGTTGGTAGTATGAATATCCGCTTCAAACGTAGCAGCAATAAGTACAATGTTCCCACACCGGGACTCGAACCCGGGTCTACTGGGTGGGCCAGCTATCCTAACCGCCTAGACTATATGGGAAGGCTGACAGGAAAAAACTTTTAGATTATATAAACACGTACAACCATCGCACACACGCAAAGTCTATTTGGACAAAGAAAAGCTCTTTCTGTCAATCTTATCTCATCACAAGCACTTGCAACGTATGCGGTCGTATCTGGCACCTCTTTAAGCATCTAGCGCGAATGCAAACATTTTACAAAAAGATACCGAAGTCGTGAGTAACAACTATAGATCCAAGCAGACCAAGCTCCCACGCAGACCAAGCTCCCTAAAAAAGAGCGCATGAGTTGGTAGTATAAATATCCGCTTCGAAACTAAGCAGCAATAAGTACAATGTTCCCACACCGGGACTCGAACCCGGGTCTACTGGGTGGGCCAGCTATCCTAACCGCCTAGACTATATGGAAGGCTGACAGAAAAAACTTTTAGATTTATAAAAACACGTTCAACCATCACACACGCAAAGTCTATTTGGACAAAGAAAAGCTCTTTCTGTCAATCTTATCTCATCACAAGCACTTGCAACGTATGCACTCGAATCTGGCACCTCGTTAAGCATCTAGCGCGAATGCAAACATTTTACAAAAAGATACCGAAGTCGTGAGTAAAAACTATAGATCCAAGCAGACCAAGCTCTCTAAAAAAGAGCGCATGAGTTGGTAGTATGAATATCCGCTTCAAACGTAGCAGCAATAAGTACAATGTTCCCACACCGGGACTCGAACCCGGGTCTACTGGGTGGGCCAGCTATCCTAACCGCCTAGACTATATGGGAAGGCTGACAGGAAAAAACTTTTAGATTATATAAACACGTACAACCATCGCACACACGCAAAGTCTATTTGGACAAAGAAAAGCTCCTTTCTGTCAATCTTATCTCATCACAAGCACTTGCAACGTATGCGTCGTATCTGGCACCTCTTTAAGCATCTAGCGCGAATGCAAACATTTTACAAAAAGATACCGAAGTCGTGAGTAAAACTATAGATCCAAGCAGACCAAGCTCCCACGCAGACCAAGCTCCCTAAAAAAGAGCGCATGAGTTGGTAGTATAAATATCCGCTTCGAAACTAAGCAGCAATAAGTACAATGTTCCCACACCGGGACTCGAACCCGGGTCTACTGGGTGGGCCAGCTATCCTAACCGCCTAGACTATATGGGAAGGCTGACAGAAAAAACTTTTAGATTTATAAAACACGTTCAACCATCACACACACGCAAAGTCTATTTGGACAAAGAAAAGCTCTTTCTGTCAATCTTATCTCATCACAAGCACTTGCAACGTATGCGCTCGAATCTGGCACATCGTTAAGCATCTAGCGCGAATGCAAACATTTTACAAAAAGATACCGAAGTCGTGAGTAACAACTATAGATCCAAGCAGACCAAGCTCCCACGCAGACCAAGCTCCCTAAAAAAGAGCGCATGAGTTGGTAGTATAAATATCCGCTTCGAAACTAAGCAGCAATAAGTACAATGTTCCCACACCGGGACTCGAACCCGGGTCTACTGGGTGGGCCAGCTATCCTAACCGCCTAGACTATATGGGAAGGCTGACAGAAAAAAACTTTTAGATTTATAAAAACACGTTCAACCATCACACACACGCAAAGTCTATTTGGACAAAGAAAAGCTCCTTTCTGTCAATCTTATCTCATCACAAGCACTTGCAACGTATGCGCTCAAATCTGGCACCTCGTTAAGCATCTAGCGCGAATGCAAACATTTTACAAAAAGATACCGAAGTCGTGAGTAAAAACTATAGATCCAAGCAGACCAAGCTCTCTAAAAAAGAGCGCATGAGTTGGTAGTATGAATATCCGCTTCAAAGTAGCAGCAATAAGTACAATGTTCCCACACCGGGACTCGAACCCGGGTCTACTGGGTGGGCCAGCTATCCTAACCGCCTAGACTATATGGGAAGGCTGACAGGAAAAACTTTTAGATTTATATAAACACGTACAACCATCGCACACACGCAAAGTCTATTTGGACAAAGAAAAGCTCCTTTCTGTCAATCTTATCTCATCACAAGCACTTGCAACGTATGCGTCGTATCTGGCACCTCTTTAAGCATCTAGCGCGAATGCAAACATTTTACAAAAAGATACCGAAGTCGTGAGTAACAACTATAGATCCAAGCAGACCAAGCTCCCACGCAGACCAAGCTCCCTAAAAAAGAGCGCATGAGTTGGTAGTATAAATATCCGCTTCGAAACTAAGCAGCAATAAGTACAATGTTCCCACACCGGGACTCGAACCCGGGTCTACTGGGTGGGCCAGCTATCCTAACCGCCTAGACTATATGGAAAGGCTGACAGAAAAAAACTTTTAGATTTATAAAAACACGTTCAACCATCACACACGCAAAGTCTATTTGGACAAAGAAAAGCTCTTTCTGTCAATCTTATCTCATCACAAGCACTTGCAACGTATGCACTCGAATCTGGCACCTCGTTAAGCATCTAGCGCGAATGCAAACATTTTACAAAAAGATACCGAAGTCGTGAGTAAAAACTATAGATCCAAGCAGACCAAGCTCTCTAAAAAAGAGCGCATGAGTTGGTAGTATGAATATCCGCTTCAAACGTAGCAGCAATAAGTACAATGTTCCCACACCGGGACTCGAACCCGGGTCTACTGGGTGGGCCAGCTATCCTAACCGCCTAGACTATATGGGAAGGCTGACAGGAAAAAACTTTTAGATTGATATAAACACGTACAACCATCGCACACACGCAAAGTCTATTTGGACAAAGAAAAGCTCTTTCTGTCAATCTTATCTCATCACAAGCACTTGCAACGTATGCGGTCGTATCTGGCACCTCTTTAAGCATCTAGCGCGAATGCAAACATTTTACAAAAAGATACCGAAGTCGTGAGTAACAACTATAGATCCAAGCAGACCAAGCTCCCACGCAGACCAAGCTCCCTAAAAAAGAGCGCATGAGTTGGTAGTATAAATATCCGCTTCGAAACTAAGCAGCAATAAGTACAATGTTCCCACACCGGGACTCGAACCCGGGTCTACTGGGTGGGCCAGCTATCCTAACCGCCTAGACTATATGGGAAGGCTGACAGAAAAAAACTTTTAGATTTATAAAAACACGTTCAATCATCACACACACGCAAAGTCTATTTGGACAAAGAAAAGCTCTTTCTGTCAATCTTATCTCATCACAAGCACTTGCAACGTATGCGCTCAAATCTGGCACCTCGTTAAGCATCTAGCGCGAATGCAAACATTTTACAAAAAGATACCGAAGTCATGAGTAAAAACTATAGATCCAAGCAGACCAAGCTCTCTAAAAAAGAGCGCATGAGTTGGTAGTATGAATATCCGCTTCAAAAGTAGCAGCAATAAGTACAATGTTCCCACACCGGGACTCGAACCCGGGTCTACTGGGTGGGCCAGCTATCCTAATCGCCTAGACTATATGGGAAGGCTGACAGAAAAAAACTTTTAGATTTATAAAAACACGTTCAACCATCACACACACGCAAAGTCTATTTGGACAAAGAAAAGCTCCTTTCTGTCAATCTTATCTCATCACAAGCACTTGCAACGTATGCACTCGAATCTGGCACCTCGTTAAGCATCTAGCGCGAATGCAAACATTTTACAAAAAGATACCGAAGTCGTGAGTAACAACTATAGATCCAAGCAGACCAAGCTCCCACGCAGACCAAGCTCCCTAAAAAAGAGCGCATGAGTTGGTAGTATAAATATCCGCTTCGAAACTAAGCAGCAATAAGTACAATGTTCCCACACCGGGACTCGAACCCGGGTCTACTGGGTGGGCCAGCTATCCTAATCGCCTAGACTATATGGGAAGGCTGACAGAAAAAAACTTTTAGATTTATAAAAACACGTTCAACCATCACACACACGCAAAGTCTATTTGGACAAAGAAAAGCTCCTTTCTGTCAATCTTATCTCATCACAAGCACTTGCAACGTATGCGCTCAAATCTGGCACCTCGTTAAGCATCTAGCGCGAATGCAAACATTTTACAAAAAGATACCGAAGTCGTGAGTAAAAACTATAGATCCAAGCAGACCAAGCTCTCTAAAAAAGAGCGCATGAGTTGGTAGTATGAATATCCGCTTCAAAAGTAGCAGAAATAAGTACAATGTTCCCACACCGGGACTCGAACCCGGGTCTACTGGGTGGGCCAGCTATCCTAACCGCCTAGACTATATATGGGAAGGCTGACAGGAAAATACTTTTAGATTTATATAAACACGTACAACCATCGCACACACGCAAAGTCTATTTGGACAAAGAAAAGCTCCTTTCTGTCAATCTTATCTCATCACAAGCACTTGCAACGTATGCGGTCGTATCTGGCACCTCTTTAAGCATCTAGCGCGAATGCAAACATTTTACAAAAAGATACCGAAGTCGTGAGTAACAACTATAGATCCAAGCAGACCAAGCTCCCACGCAGACCAAGCTCCCTAAAAAAGAGCGCATGAGTTGGTAGTATAAATATCCGCTTCGAAACTAAGCAGCAATAAGTACAATGTTCCCACACCGGGACTCGAACCCGGGTCTACTGGGTGGGCCAGCTATCCTAACCGCCTAGACTATATGGAAAGGCTGACAGAAAAAAACTTTTAGATTTATAAAAACACGTTCAACCATTTCACACACGCAAAGTCTATTTGGACAAAGAAAAGCTCTTTTCTGTCAATCTTATCTCATCACAAGCACTTGCAACGTATGCACTCGAATCTGGCACCTCGTTAAGCATCTAGCGCGAATGCAAACATTTTACAAAAAGATACCGAAGTCGTGAGTAAAAACTATAGATCCAAGCAGACCAAGCTCTCTAAAAAAGAGCGCATGAGTTGGTAGTATGAATATCCGCTTCAAACGTAGCAGCAATAAGTACAATGTTCCCACACCGGGACTCGAACCCGGGTCTACTGGGTGGGCCAGCTATCCTAACCGCCTAGACTATATGGGAAGGCTGACAGGAAAAAACTTTTAGATTGATATAAACACGTACAACCATCGCACACACGCAAAGTCTATTTGGACAAAGAAAAGCTCCTTTCTGTCAATCTTATCTCATCACAAGCACTTGCAACGTATGCGGTCGTATCTGGCACCTCTTTAAGCATCTAGCGCGAATGCAAACATTTTACAAAAAGATACCGAAGTCGTGAGTAACAACTATAGATCCAAGCAGACCAAGCTCCCACGCAGACCAAGCTCCCTAAAAAAGAGCGCATGAGTTGGTAGTATAAATATCCGCTTCGAAACTAAGCAGCAATAAGTACAATGTTCCCACACCGGGACTCGAACCCGGGTCTACTGGGTGGGCCAGCTATCCTAATCGCCTAGACTATATGGGAAGGCTGACAGAAAAAACTTTTAGATTTATAAAAACACGTTCAATCATCACACACACGCAAAGTCTATTTGGACAAAGAAAAGCTCTTTTCTGTCAATCTTATCTCATCACAAGCACTTGCAACGTATGCGCTCAAATCTGGCACCTCGTTAAGCATCTAGCGCGAATGCAAACATTTTACAAAAAGATACCGAAGTCGTGAGTAAAAACTATAGATCCAAGCAGACCAAGCTCTCTAAAAAAGAGCGCATGAGTTGGTAATATGAATATCCGCTTCAAAAGTAGCAGCAATAAGTATAATGTTCCCACACCGGGACTCGAACCCGGGTCTACTGGGTGGGCCAGCTATCCTAACCTCCTAGACTATATGGGAAGGCTGACAGAAAAAAACTTTTAGATTTATAAAAACACGTTCAACCATCACACACACGCAAAGTCTATTTGGACAAAGAAAAGCTCTTTTCTGTCAATCTTATCTCATCACAAGCACTTGCAACGTATGCGCTCAAATCTGGCACCTCGTTAAGCATCTAGCGCGAATGCAAACATTTTACAAAAAGATACCGAAGTCATGAGTAAAAACTATAGATCCACGCAAACCAAGCTCCCACGAAGACCAAGCTCCCTAAAAAAGAGCGCATGAGTTGGTAGTATAAATATCCGCTTCGAAACTAAGCAGCAATAAGTACAATGTTCCCACACCGGGACTCGAACCCGGGTCTACTGGGTGGGCCAGCTATCCTAACCTCCTAGACTATATGGGAAGGCTGACAGAAAAAACTTTTAGATTTATAAAAACACGTTCAACCATCACACACACGCAAAGTCTATTTGGACAAAGAAAAGCTCTTTTCTGTCAATCTTATCTCATCACAAGCACTTGCAACGTATGCGCTCAAATCTGGCACCTCGTTAAGCATCTAGCGCGAATGCAAACATTTTACAAAAAGATACCGAAGTCATGAGTAAAAACTATAGATCCAAGCGGACCAAGCTCTCTAAAAAAGAGCGCATGAGTTGGTAGTATGAATATCCGCTTCAAAAGTAGCAGCAATAAGTATAATGTTCCCACACCGGGACTCGAACCCGGGTCTACTGGGTGGGCCAGCTACCCTAAGCGCCTAGACTATATAGAAAGGCTGACAGAAAAAAACTTTTAGATTTATATAAACACGTACAACCATTGCACACACGCAACGTCTTTTTGGACAAAGAAAAGCTTCTTTCGGTCATTCTTATCTCATCACAAGCACTTGCAACGTATGCGCTCGAATCTGGCACCTCTTTAAGCATCTAGCGCGAATGCAAACATTTTACAAAAAGATTTCGAAGTCGTGACTAAAAACTATAGATCCACGCAAACCAAGTTCCCTAAAAAAGAGCGCATGAGTTGGTAGTATAAATATCCGCTTCGAAAGTAAGCAGCAATAAGTACAAGTTCCCACACCGGGACTCGAACCCGGGTCTGCTGGGTGAGAGCCAGCTATCCTAACCGCCTAGACAATATGGGAATGCTAACAGGAAACAACTTTTAGATTTATATAAACACGTACAGCCATCGCACACACGCAAAGTCTATTTGGACAAAGAAAAGCTCCTTTCTGTCAATCTTATCTCATCACAAGCACTTGCAACGTATGCGCTCGAATCTGGCACCTCTTAAAGCATCTAGCGCGAATGCAAACATTTTACAAAAAGATACCGAAGTCGTGACTTAAAACTATAGCTGGGTGAGAGCCAGCTATCCTAACCGCCTAGACTATATGGGAAGGCTGACAGGAAAAATCTTTCAGATTTATATAAACACGTACAACCATCGCACACACGCAAAGTCTTTTTCAACAAAGAAAAGCTTCTTTCGATCAATCTTATCTCATCACAAGCCTTTGCAACGTACGCGGTCGTATCTGGCACCTCTTTAAGCATCTAGTGCGAATGCAAACATTTTACAAAAAGATACCGAAATCGTGAGTAACAACTATAGATCCACGCAGACCAAGCTCCCTAAAAAAGAGCGCATGAGTTGGTAGTATAAATATTTGCTTCGAAACTAAGCAGCAATTAGTACAATGTTCCCACACCGGGACTCGAACCCGGGTCTGCTGGGTGAGAGTCAGCTATCCTAACCGCGTAGACTATATGGGAAGGCTGACAGGAAAAAGCTTTTAGATTGATATAAACACGTACAACCATCGCACACACGCAAAGTCTATTTGGACAAAGAAAAGCTCCTTTCTGTCAATCTTATCTCATCACAAGCACTTGCAACGTATGCGGTCGTATCTGGCACCTCTTTAAGCATCTACCGCGAATGTAAACATTTTACAAAAAGATACCGAAGTCGTGAGTAACAACTATAGATCCAAGCAGACCAAGCTCCCACGCAGACCAAGCTCCCTAAAAAAGAGCGCATGAGTTGGTAGTATAAATATCCGCTTCGAAACTAAGCATCAATAAGTACAATGTTCCCACACCGGGACTCGAACCCGGGTCTACTGGGTGGGCCAGCTATCCTAACCTCCTAGACTATATGGGAAGGCTGACAGAAAAAAACTTTTAGATTTATAAAAACACGTTCAACCATCACACACACGCAAAGTCTATTTGGACAAAGAAAAGCTCTTTTCTGTCAATCTTATCTCATCACAAGCACTTGCAACGTATGCGCTCAAATCTGGCACCTCGTTAAGCATCTAGCGCGAATGCAAACATTTTACAAAAAGATACCGAAGTCATGAGTAAAAACTATAGATCCAAGCAGACCAAGCTCTCTAAAAAAGAGCGCATGAGTTGGTAGTATGAATATCCGCTTCAAAAGTAGCAGCAATAAGTATAATGTTCCCACACCGGGACTCGAACCCGGGTCTACTGGGTTGGCCAGCTATCCTAACCGCCTAGACTATATGGGAAGGCTGACAGGAAAAAACTTTTAGATTGATATAAACACGTACAACCATCGCACACACGCAAAGTCTATTTGGACAAAGAAAAGCTCCTTTCTGTCAATCTTATCTCATCACAAGCACTTGCAACGTATGCGGTCGTATCTGGCACCTCTTTAAGCATCTACCGCGAATGTAAACATTTTACAAAAAGATACCGAAGTCGTGAGTAACAACTATAGATCCAAGCAGACCAAGCTCCCACGCAGACCAAGCTCCCTAAAAAAGAGCGCATGAGCTGGTAGTATAAATATCCGCTTCGAAACTAAGCAGCAATAAGTACAATGTTCCCACACCGGGACTCGAACCCGGGTCTACTGGGTGGGCCAGCTATCCTAACCTCCTAGACTATATGGGAAGGCTGACAGAAAAAAACTTTTAGATTTATAAAAACACGTTCAACCATCACACACACGCAAAGTCTATTTGGACAAAGAAAAGCTCTTTTCTGTCAATCTTATCTCATCACAAGCACTTGCAACGTATGCGCTCGAATCTGGCACCTCTTAAAGCATCTAGCGCGAATGCAAACATTTTACAAAAAGATACCGAAGTCGTGACTTAAAACTATAGCTGGGTGAGAGCCAGCTATCCTAACCGCCTAGACTATATGGGAAGGCTGACAGGAAAAATCTTTCAGATTTATATAAACACGTACAACCATCGCACACACGCAAAGTCTATTTGGACAAAGAAAAGCTCCTTTCTGTCAATCTTATCTCATCACAAGCACTTGCAACGTATGCGCTCGAATCTGGCACCTCTTTAAGCATCTAGCGCGAATGCAAACATTTTACAAAAAGATTCCGAAGTCGTGACTAAAAACTATAGATCCACGCAAACCAAGTTCCCTAAAAAAGAGCGCATGAGTTGGTAGTATAAATATCCGCTTCGAAAGTAAGCAGCAATAAGTACAAGTTCCCACACCGGGACTCGAACCCGGGTCTGCTGGGTGAGAGCCTGCTATCCTAACCGCCTAGACAATATGGGAATGCTAACAGGAAACAACTTTTAGATTTATATAAACACGTACAGCCATCGCACACACGCAAAGTCTATTTGGACAAAGAAAAGCTCCTCTCTGTCAATCTTATCTCATCACAAGCACTTGCAACGTATGCGCTCGAATCTGGCACCTCTTAAAGCATCTAGCGCGAATGCAAACATTTTACAAAAAGATACCGAAGTCGTGACTTAAAACTATAGCTGGGTGAGAGCCAGCTATCCTAACCGCCTAGACTATATGGGAAGGCTGACAGGAAAAATCTTTCAGATTTATATAAACACGTACAACCATCGCACACACGCAAAGTCTTTTTCAACAAAGAAAAGCTTCTTTCGATCAATCTTATCTCATCACAAGCACTTGCAACGTATGCGGTCGTATCTGGCACCTCTTTAAGCATCTAGCGCGAATGCAAACATTTTACAAAAAGATACCGAAATCGTGAGTAACAACTATAGATCCACGCAGACCAAGCTCCCTAAAAAAGAGCGCATGAGTTGGTAGTATAAATATTTGCTTCGAAACTAAGCAGCAATTAGTACAATGTTCCCACACCGGGACTCGAACCCGGGTCTGCTGGGTGAGAGTCAGCTATCCTAACCGCGTAGACTATATGGGAAGGCTGACAGGAAAAAGCTTTTAGATTGATATAAACACGTACAACCATCGCACACACGCAAAGTCTATTTGGACAAAGAAAAGCTCCTTTCTGTCAATCTTATCTCATCACAAGCACTTGCAACGTATGCGGTCGTATCTGGCACCTCTTTAAGCATCTACCGCGAATGTAAACATTTTACAAAAAGATACCGAAGTCGTGAGTAACAACTATAGATCCAAGCAGACCAAGCTCCCACGCAGACCAAGCTCCCTAAAAAAGAGCGCATGAGTTGGTAGTATAAATATCCGCTTCGAAACTAAGCAGCAATAAGTACAATGTTCCCACACCGGGACTCGAACCCGGGTCTACTGGGTGGGCCAGCTATCCTAACCTCCTAGACTATATGGGAAGGCTGACAGAAAAAAACTTTCAGATTTATAAAAACACGTTCAACCATCACACACACGCAAAGTCTATTTGGACAAAGAAAAGCTCTTTTCTGTCAATCTTATCTCATCACAAGCACTTGCAACGTATGCGCTCAAATCTGGCACCTCGTTAAGCATCTAGCGCGAATGCAAACATTTTACAAAAAGATACCGAAGTCATGAGTATAAACTATAGATCCAAGCAGACCAAGCTCTCTAAAAAAGAGCGCATGAGTTGGTAGTATGAATATCCGCTTCAAAAGTAGCAGCAATAAGTATAATGTTCCCACACCGGGACTCGAACCCGGGTCTACTGGGTGGGCCAGCTATCCTAACCGCCTAGACTATATGGGAAGGCTGACAGGAAAAAACTTTTAGATTGATATAAACACGTACAACCATCGCACACACGCAAAGTCTATTTGGACAAAGAAAAGCTCCTTTCTGTCAATCTTATCTCATCACAAGCACTTGCAACGTATGCGGTCGTATCTGGCACCTCTTTAAGCATCTACCGCGAATGTAAACATTTTACAAAAAGATACCGAAGTCGTGAGTAACAACTATAGATCCAAGCAGACCAAGCTCCCACGCAGACCAAGCTCCCTAAAAAAGAGCGCATGAGCTGGTAGTATAAATATCCGCTTCGAAACTAAGCAGCAATAAGTACAATGTTCCCACACCGGGACTCGAACCCGGGTCTACTGGGTGGGCCAGCTATCCTAACCTCCTAGACTATATGGGAAGGCTGACAGAAAAAAACTTTTAGATTTATAAAAACACGTTCAACCATCACACACACGCAAAGTCTATTTGGACAAAGAAAAGCTCTTTTCTGTCAATCTTATCTCATCACAAGCACTTGCAACGTATGCGCTCAAATCTGGCACCTCGTTAAGCATCTAGCGCGAATGCAAACATTTTACAAAAAGATACCGAAGTCATGAGTAAAAACTATAGATCCAAGCAGACCAAGCTCTCTAAAAAAGAGCGCATGAGTTGGTAGTATGAATATCCGCTTCAAAAGTAGCAGCAATAAGTATAATGTTCCCACACCGGGACTCGAACCCGGGTCTACTGGGTGGGCCAGCTATCCTAACCGCCTAGACTATATGGGAAGGCTGACAGGAAAAAACTTTTAGATTGATATAAACACGTACAACCATCGCACACACGGAAAGTCTATTTGGACAAAGAAAAGCTTCTTTCTGTCAATCTTATCTCATCACAAGCACTTGCAACGTACGCGGTCGTAACTGGCACCTCTTTAAGCATCTAGCGCGAATGCAAACATTTTACAAAAAGATACCGAAGTCGTGAGTAACAACTATAGATCCAAGCAGACCAAGCTCCCACGCAGACCAAGCTCCCTAAAAAAAGAGCGCATGAGTTGGTAGTATAAATATCCGCTTCGAAACTAAGCAGCAATAAGTACAATGTTCCCACACCGGGACTCGAACCCGGGTCTACTGGGTGGGCCAGCTATCCTAACCTTCTAGACTATATGGGAAGGCTGACAGAAAAAAACTTTTAGATTTATAAAAACACGTTCAACCATCACACACACGCAAAGTCTATTTGGACAAAGAAAAGCTCTTTTCTGTCAATCTTATCTCATCACAAGCACTTGCAACGTATGCGCTCAAATCTGGCACCTCGTTAAGCATCTAGCGCGAATGCAAACATTTTACAAAAAGATACCGAAGTCATGAGTAAAAACTATAGATCCACGCAAACCAAGCTCCCACGAAGACCAAGCTCCCTAAAAAAGAGCGCATGAGTTGGTAGTATAAATATCCGCTTCGAAACTAAGCAGCAATAAGTACAATGTTCCCACACCGGGACTCGAACCCGGGTCTACTGGGTGGGCCAGCTATCCTAACCTTCTAGACTATATGGGAAGGCTGACAGAAAAAAACTTTTAGATTTATAAAAACACGTTCAACCATCACACACACGCAAAGTCTATTTGGACAAAGAAAAGCTCTTTTCTGTCAATCTTATCTCATCACAAGCACTTGCAACGTATGCGCTCAAATCTGGCACCTCGTTAAGCATCTAGCGCGAATGCAAACATTTTACAAAAAGATACCGAAGTCATGAGTAAAAACTATAGATCCAAGCAGACCAAGCTCTCTAAAAAAGAGCGCATGAGTTGGTAGTATGAATATCCGCTTCAAAAGTAGCAGCAATAAGTACAATGTTCCCACACCGGGACTCGAACCCGGGTCTACTGGGTGGGCCAGCTATCCTAACCGCCTAGACTATATGGGAAGGCTGACAGGAAAAAACTTTTAGATTGATATAAACACGTACAACCATCGCACACACGGAAAGTCTATTTGGACAAAGAAAAGCTTCTTTCTGTCAATCTTATCTCATCACAAGCACTTGCAACGTACGCGGTCGTATCTGGCACCTCTTTAAGCATCTAGCGCGAATGCAAACATTTTACAAAAAGATACCGAAGTCGTGAGTAACAACTATAGATCCAAGCAGACCAAGCTCCCACGCAGACCAAGCTCCCTAAAAAAGAGCGCATGAGTTGGTAGTATAAATATCCGCTTCGAAACTAAGCAGCAATAAGTACAATGTTCCCACACCGGGACTCGAATCCGGGTCTACTGGGTGGGCCAGCTATCCTAATCGCCTAGACTATATGGGAAGGCTGACAGAAAAAAACTTTTAGATTTATAAAAACACGTACAACCATCGCACACGCGCAAAGTCTATTTGGACAAAGAAAAGCTTCTTTCTGTCAATCTTATCTCATCACAAGCACTTGCAACGTACGCGGTCGTATCTGGCACCTCTTTAAGCATCTAGCGCGAATGCAAACATTTTACAAAAAGATACCGAAGTCGTGAGTAACAACTATAGATCCACGCAAGCCAAGCTCCCACGAAGACCAAGCTCCCTAAAAAAGAGCGCATGAGTTGGTAGTATAAATATCCGCTTCGAAACTAAGCAGCAATAAGTACAATGTTCCCACACCGGGACTCGAACCCGGGTCTGCTGGGTGAGAGCCAGCTACCCTAAGCGCCTAGACTATATAGAAAGGCTGACAGAAAAAAACTTTTAGATTTATATAAACACGTACAACCATTGCACACACGCAGCGTCTTTTTGGACAAAGAAAAGCTTCTTTCGGTCATTCTTATCTCATCACAAGCACTTGCAACGTATGCGCTCGAATCTGGCACCTCTTTAAGCATCTAGCGCGAATGCAAACATTTTACAAAAAGATTCCGAAGTCGTGACTAAAAACTATAGATCCACGCAAACCAAGTTCCCTAAAAAAGAGCGCATGAGTTGGTAGTATAAATATCCGCTTCGAAAGTAAGCAGCAATAAGTACAAGTTCCCACACCGGGACTCGAACCCGGGTCTGCTGGGTGAGAGCCAGCTATCCTAACCGCCTAGACAATATGGGAATGCCAACAGGAAACAACTTTTAGATTTATATAAACACGTACAGCCATCGCACACACGCAAAGTCTATTTGGACAAAGAAAAGCTCCTTTCTGTCAATCTTATCTCATCACAAGCACTTGCAACGTATGCGCTCGAATCTGGCACCTCTTAAAGCATCTAGCGCGAATGCAAACATTTTACAAAAAGATACCGAAGTCGTGACTTAAAACTATAGCTGGGTGAGAGCCAGCTATCCTAACCGCCTAGACTATATGGGAAGGCTGACAGGAAAAATCTTTCAGATTTATATAAACACGTACAACCATCGCACACACGCAAAGTCTTTTTCAACAAAGAAAAGCTTCTTTCGATCAATCTTATCTCATCACAAGCACTTGCAACGTATGCGGTCGTATCTGGCACCTCTTTAAGCATCTAGCGCGAATGCAAACATTTTACAAAAAGATACCGAAATCGTGAGTAACAACTATAGATCCACGCAGACCAAGCTCCCTAAAAAAGAGCGCATGAGTTGGTAGTATAAATATTTGCTTCGAAACTAAGCAGCAATTAGTACAATGTTCCCACACCGGGACTCGAACCCGGGTCTGCTGGGTGAGAGTCAGCTATCCTAACCGCGTAGACTATATGGGAAGGCTGACAGGAAAAAGCTTTTAGATTGATATAAACACGTACAACCATCGCACACACGCAAAGTCTATTTGGACAAAGAAAAGCTCCTTTCTGTCAATCTTATCTCATCACAAGCACTTGCAACGTATGCGGTCGTATCTGGCACCTCTTTAAGCATCTACCGCGAATGTAAACATTTTACAAAAAGATACCGAAGTCGTGAGTAACAACTATAGATCCAAGCAGACCAAGCTCCCACGCAGACCAAGCTCCCTAAAAAAGAGCGCATGAGTTGGTAGTATAAATATCCGCTTCGAAACTAAGCAGCAATAAGCACAATGTTCCCACACCGGGACTCGAACCCGGGTCTACTGGGTGGGCCAGCTATCCTAACCTCCTAGACTATATGGGAAGGCTGACAGAAAAAAACTTTTAGATTTATAAAAACACGTTCAACCATCACACACACGCAAAGTCTATTTGGACAAAGAAAAGCTCTTTTCTGTCAATCTTATCTCATCACAAGCACTTGCAACGTATGCGCTCAAATCTGGCACCTCGTTAAGCATCTAGCGCGAATTACAAAAAGATACCGAAGTCATGAGTAAAAACTATAGATCCAAGCAGACCAAGCTCTCTAAAAAAGAGCGCATGAGTTGGTAATATGAATATCCGCTTCAAAAGTAGCAGCAATAAGTATAATGTTCCCACACCGGGACTCGAACCCGGGTCTACTGGGTGGGCCAGCTATCCTAACCTCCTAGACTATATGGGAAGGCTGACAGAAAAAAACTTTTAGATTTATAAAAACACGTTCAACCATCACACACACGCAAAGTCTATTTGGACAAAGAAAAGCTCTTTTCTGTCAATCTTATCTCATCACAAGCACTTGCAACGTATGCGCTCAAATCTGGCACCTCGTTAAGCATCTAGCGCGAATGCAAACATTTTACAAAAAGATACCGAAGTCATGAGTAAAAACTATAGATCCACGCAAACCAAGCTCCCACGAAGACCAAGCTCCCTAAAAAGAGCGCATGAGTTGGTAGTATAAATATCCGCTTCGAAACTAAGCAGCAATAAGTACAATGTTCCCACACCGGGACTCGAACCCGGGTCTACTGGGTGGGCCAGCTATCCTAACCTCCTAGACTATATGGGAAGGCTGACAGAAAAAAACTTTTAGATTTATAAAAACACGTTCAACCATCACACACACGCAAAGTCTATTTGGACAAAGAAAAGCTCTTTTCTGTCAATCTTATCTCATCACAAGCACTTGCAACGTATGCGCTCAAATCTGGCACCTCGTTAAGCATCTAGCGCGAATGCAAACATTTTACAAAAAGATACCGAAGTCATGAGTAAAAACTATAGATCCAAGCAGACCAAGCTCTCTAAAAAAGAGCGCATGAGTTGGTAGTATGAATATCCGCTTCAAAAGTAGCAGCAATAAGTATAATGTTCCCACACCGGGACTCGAACCCGGGTCTACTGGGTGGGCCAGCTACCCTAAGCGCCTAGACTATATAGAAAGGCTGACAGAAAAAAACTTTTAGATTTATATAAACACGTACAACTATTGCACACACGCAACGTCTTTTTGGACAAAGAAAAGCTTCTTTCGGTCATTCTTATCTCATCACAAGCACTTGCAACGTATGCGCTCGAATCTGGCACCTCTTTAAGCATCTAGCGCGAATGCAAACATTTTACAAAAAGATTCCGAAGTCGTGACTAAAAACTATAGATCCACGCAAACCAAGTTCCCTAAAAAAGAGCGCATGAGTTGGTAGTATAAATATCCGCTTCGAAAGTAAGCAGCAATAAGTACAAGTTCCCACACCGGGACTCGAACCCGGGTCTGCTGGGTGAGAGCCAGCTATCCTAACCGCCTAGACAATATGGGAATGCTAACAGGAAACAACTTTTAGATTTATATAAACACGTACAGCCATCGCACACACGCAAAGTCTATTTGGACAAAGAAAAGCTCCTTTCTGTCAATCTTATCTCATCACAAGCACTTGCAACGTATGCGCTCGAATCTGGCACCTCTTAAAGCATCTAGCGCGAATGCAAACATTTTACAAAAAGATACCGAAGTCGTGACTTAAAACTATAGCTGGGTGAGAGCCAGCTATCCTAACCGCCTAGACTATATGGGAAGGCTGACAGGAAAAATCTTTCAGATTTATATAAACACGTACAACCATCGCACACACGCAAAGTCTTTTTCAACAAAGAAAAGCTTCTTTCGATCAATCTTATCTCATCACAAGCACTTGCAACGTATGCGGTCGTATCTGGCACCTCTTTAAGCATCTAGCGCGAATGCAAACATTTTACAAAAAGATACCGAAATCGTGAGTAACAACTATAGATCCACGCAGACCAAGCTCCCTAAAAAAGAGCGCATGAGTTGGTAGTATAAATATTTGCTTCGAAACTAAGCAGCAATTAGTACAATGTTCCCACACCGGGACTCGAACCCGGGTCTGCTGGGTGAGAGTCAGCTATCCTAACCGCGTAGACTATATGGGAAGGCTGACAGGAAAAATCTATTAGATTTATATAAACACGTACAACCATCGCACACACGCAAAGTCTATTTGGACAAAGAAAAGCTCCTTTCTGTCAATCTTATCTCATCACAAGCACTTGCAACGTATGCGGTCGTATCTGGCACCTCTTTAAGCATCTACCGCGAATGTAAACATTTTACAAAAAGATACCGAAGTCGTGAGTAACAACTATAGATCCAAGCAGACCAAGCTCCCACGCAGACCAAGCTCCCTAAAAAAGAGCGCATGAGTTGGTAGTATAAATATCCGCTTCGAAACTAAGCAGCAATAAGTACAATGTTCCCAAACCGGGACTCGAACCCGGGTCTACTGGGTGGGCCAGCTATCCTAACCTCCTAGACTATATGGGAAGGCTGACAGAAAAAAACTTTTAGATTTATAAAAACACGTTCAACCATCACACACACGCAAAGTCTATTTGGACAAAGAAAAGCTCTTTTCTGTCAATCTTATCTCATCACAAGCACTTGCAACGTATGCGCTCAAATCTGGCACCTCGTTAAGCATCTAGCGCGAATGCAAACATTTTACAAAAAGATACCGAAGTCATGAGTAAAAACTATAGATCCACGCAAACCAAGCTCCCACGAAGACCAAGCTCCCTAAAAAAGAGCGCATGAGTTGGTAGTATAAATATCCGCTTCGAAACTAAGCAGCAATAAGTACAATGTTCCCAAACCGGGACTCGAACCCGGGTCTGCTGGGTGAGAGCCAGCTACCCTAAGCGCCTAGACTATATGGGAAGGCTGACAAGAAAAAACTTTTAGATTTATATAAACACGTACAACCATTGCACACACGCAATGTCTTTTTGGACAAAGAAAAGCTTCTTTCGGTCATTCTTATCTCATCACAAGCACTTGCAACGTATGCGCTCGAATCTGGCACCTCTTTAAGCATCTAGCGCGAATGCAAACATTTTACAAAAAGATTCCGAAGTCGTGACTAAAAACTATAGATCCACGCAAACCAAGTTCCCTAAAAAAGAACGCATGAGTTGGTAGTATAAATATCCGCTTCGAAAGTAAGCAGCATTAAGTACAAGTTCCCACACCGGGACTCGAACCCGGGTCTGCTGGGTGAGAGCCAGCTATCCTAACCTCCTAGACTATATGGGAAGGCTGACAGAAAAAAACTTTTAGATTTATAAAAACACGTTCAACCATCACACACACGCAAAGTCTATTTGGACAAAGAAAAGCTCTTTTCTGTCAATCTTATCTCATCACAAGCACTCGCAACGTATGCGCTCAAATCTGGCACCTCGTTAAGCATCTAGCGCGAATGCAAACATTTTACAAAAAGATACCGAAGTCATGAGTAAAAACTATAGATCCAAGCAGACCAAGCTCTCTAAAAAAGAGCGCATGAGTTGGTAGTATGAATATCCGCTTCAAAAGTAGCAGCAATAAGTACAATGTTCCCACACCGGGACTCGAACCCGGGTCTACTGGGTGGGCCAGCTATCCTAACCGCCTAGACTATATGGGAAGGCTGACAGGAAAAAACTTTTAGATTTATAAAAACACGTTCAACCATCACACACACGCAAAGTCTATTTGGACAAAGAAAAGCTTCTTTCTGTCAATCTTATCTCATCACAAGCACTTGCAACGTACGCGGTCGTATCTGGCACCTCGTTAAGCATCTAGCGCGAATGCAAACATTTTACAAAAAGATACCGAAGTCGTGAGTAACAACTATAGATCCAAGCAGACCAAGCTCCCACGCAGACCAAGCTCCCTAAAAAAGAGCGCATGAGTTGGTAGTATAAATATCCGCTTCGAAACTAAGCAGCAATAAGTACAATGTTCCCAAACCGGGACTCGAACCCGGGTCTGCTGGGTGAGAGCCAGCTACCCTAAGCGCCTAGACTATATGGGAAGGCTGACAAGAAAAACTTTTAGATTTATATAAACACGTACAACCATTGCACACACGCAATGTCTTTTTGGACAAAGAAAAGCTTCTTTCGGTCATTCTTATCTCATCACAAGCACTTGCAACGTATGCGCTCGAATCTGGCACCTCTTTAAGCATCTAGCGCGAATGCAAACATTTTACAAAAAGATTCCGAAGTCGTGACTAAAAACTATAGATCCACGCAAACCAAGTTCCCTAAAAAAGAACGCATGAGTTGGTAGTATAAATATCCGCTTCGAAAGTAAGCAGCATTAAGTACAAGTTCCCACACCGGGACTCGAACCCGGGTCTGCTGGGTGAGAGCCAGCTATCCTAACCTCCTAGACTATATGGGAAGGCTGACAGAAAAAAACTTTTAGATTTATAAAAACACGTTCAACCATCACACACACGCAAAGTCTATTTGGACAAAGAAAAGCTCTTTTCTGTCAATCTTATCTCATCACAAGCACTCGCAACGTATGCGCTCAAATCTGGCACCTCGTTAAGCATCTAGCGCGAATGCAAACATTTTACAAAAAGATACCGAAGTCATGAGTAAAAACTATAGATCCAAGCAGACCAAGCTCTCTAAAAAAGAGCGCATGAGTTGGTAGTATGAATATCCGCTTCAAAAGTAGCAGCAATAAGTACAATGTTCCCACACCGGGACTCGAACCCGGGTCTACTGGGTGGGCCAGCTATCCTAACCGCCTAGACTATATGGGAAGGCTGACAGGAAAAAACTTTTAGATTGATATAAACACGTACAACCATCGCACACACGGAAAGTCTATTTGGACAAAGAAAAGCTTCTTTCTGTCAATCTTATCTCATCACAAGCACTTGCAACGTACGCGGTCGTATCTGGCACCTCGTTAAGCATCTAGCGCGAATGCAAACATTTTACAAAAAGATACCGAAGTCGTGAGTAACAACTATAGATCCAAGCAGACCAAGCTCCCACGCAGACCAAGCTCCCTAAAAATGAGCGCATGAGTTGGTAGTATAAATATCCGCTTCGAAACTAAGCAGCAATAAGTACAATGTTCCCACACCGGGACTCGAACCCGGGTCTACTGGGTGGGCCAGCTATCCTAATCGCCTAGACTATATGGGAAGGCTGACAGAAAAAAACTTTTAGATTTATAAAAACACGTACAACCATCGCACACGCGCAAAGTCTATTCGGACAAAGAAAAGCTTCTTTCTGTCAATCTTATCTCATCACAAGCACTTGCAACGTACGCGGTCGTATCTGGCACCTCTTTAAGCATCTAGCGCGAATGCAAACATTTTACAAAAAGATACCGAAGTCGTGAGTAACAACTATAGATCCACGCAAACCAAGCTCCTACGAAGACCAAGCTCCCTAAAAAAGAGCGCATGAGTTGGTAGTATAAATATCCGCTTCGAAACTAAGCAGCAATAAGTACAATGTTCCCACACCGTGACTCGAACCCGGGTCTGCTGGGTGAGAGCCAGCTACCCTAAGCGCCTAGACTATATGGGAAGGCTGACAAGAAAAAACTTTTAGATTTATATAAACACGTACAACCATTGCACACACGCAACGTCTTTTTGGACAAAGAAAAGCTTCTTTCGGTCATTCTTATCTCATCACAAGCACTTGCAACGTATGCGCTCGAATCTGGCACCTCTTTAAGCATCTAGCGCGAATGCAAACATTTTACAAAAAGATTCCGAAGTCGTGACTAAAAACTATAGATCCACGCAAACCAAGTTCCCTAAAAAAGAACGCATGAGTTGGTAGTATAAATATCCGCTTCGAAAGTAAGCAGCATCAAGTACAAGTTCCCACACCGGGACTCGAACCCGGGTCTGCTGGGTGAGAGCCAGCTATCCTAACCGCCTAGACTATATGGGAATGCTAACAGGAAACAACTTTTAGATTTATATAAACACGTACAACCATCGCACACACGCAAAGTCTATTTGGACAAAGAAAAGCTTCTTTCTGTCAATCTTATCTCATCACAAGCACTTGCAACGTACGCGGTCGTATCTGGCACCTCTTTAAGCATCTAGCGCGAATGCAAACATTTTACAAAAAGATACCGAAGTCGTGAGTAACAACTATAGATCCAAGCAGACCAAGCTCCCTAAAAAAGAGCGCATGAGTCGGTGGTATGAATATCCGCTTCGAAAGTAGCAGCAATAAGTACAATGTTCCCACACCGGGACTCGAACCCGGGTCTACTGGGTGGGCCAGCTATCCTAACCGCCTAGACTATATGGGAAGGCTGACAGGAAAAAACTTTTAGATTGATATAAACACGTGCAACCATCGCACACACGCAAAGTCTTTTTGGACAAAGAAAAGCTTCTTTCTGTCAATCTTATCTCATCACAAGCACTTGCAACGTATGCGGTCGTATCTGGCACCTCGTTAAGCATCTAGCGCGAATGCAAACATTTTACAAAAAGATACCGAAGTCGTGAGTAAAAACTATAGATCCAAGCAGACCAAGCTCTCTAAAAAAGAGCGCATGAGTTGGTAGTATGAATATCCGCTTCGAAAGTAGCAGCAATAAGTACAATGTTCCCACACCGGGACTCGAACCCGGGTCTACTAGGTGGGCCAGCTATCCTAACCTCCTAGACAATATGGGAAGGCTGACAGGAAATAAACTTTTAGATTGATATAAACCCGTGCAACCTTCGCACACACGCAAAGTCTATTTGGACAAAGAAAAACTTCTTTCTGTCAATCTTATCTCATCACAAGCACTTGCAACGTATGCGGTCGTATCTGGCACCTCTTTAAGCATCTAACACGAATGCAAACATTTTACAAAAAGATACCGAAGTCGTGAGTAACAACTATAGATCCACGCAAACCAAGCTCCCACGCAGACCAAGCTCCCTAAAAAAGAGCGCATGAGTTGGTAGTATAAATATCCGCTTTAAACGAAAGCAGCAATGAGTACAATGTTCCCACACCGGGACTCGAACCCGGGTCTGCTGGGAGAGAGCCAGCTATCCTAACCGCCTAAACTATATGGGAAGGCTGACAAGAAAAAACTTTTAGATTTATATAAACACGTACAGCCATCGCACACAAGCAACGTGAATTTGGACGAAGAAAAGCTCCTTTCGGTCAATCTTATCTCATCACAAGCACTTGCAACGTATGCGCTCGAATCTGGCACCTCTTAAAGCATCTAGCGCGAATGCAAACATTCTACAAAAAGATACCGAAGTCGTGACTTAAAACTATAGCTGGGTGAGAGCCAGCTATCCTAACCGCCTAGACTATATGGGAAGGCTGACAGGAAAAATCTTTTAGATTGATATAAACACGTACAACCATCGCACACACGCAAAGTCTTTTTCAACAAAGAAAAGCTTCTTTCGATCAATCTTTTCTCATCACAAGCCTTTGCAACGTACGCGGTAGTATCTGGCACCTCTTTAAGCATCTAGCGCGAATGCAAACATTTTACAAAAAGATACCGAAGTCGTGAGTAAAAACTATAGATTCAAGCAGACCAAGCTCCAACGCAGACCAAGCTCCCTAAAAAAGAGCGCATGAGTTGGTAGTATAAATATCCGCTTCGAAAGTAAGCAGTAATAAGTACAATGTTCCCACACCGGGACTCGAACCCGGGTCTGCTGGGTGAGAGCCAGCTATCCTAACCGCCTAGACTATATGGGAAGGCTAACAGGAAAAAACTTTAGGATTTATATAAACACGTACAACCATCGCACACACGCAAAGTCTATTTGGACTTTGCGTGTTGTTACTCACGACTTCGGTATCTTTTTGTTAAATGTTTGCATTCGCACTAGATGCTTAAAGAGGTGCCAAATTCAAGCGCATACGTTGCAAGTGCTTGTGATGAGATAAGATTGACAGAAAGAAGCTTTTCTTTGTCCAAATAGACGTTGCGTGTGTGCAACGGTTGTACGTGTTTATATAAATCTAAAAGATTTTTCCTGTCAGCCTTCCCATATAGTCTAGGCGGTTAAGATAGCTGGCTCCCACCCAGACCCGGGTTCGAGTCCCGGTGTGGGAACATTGTACTTATTGCTGCTTAGTTTCGAAGCGGATATTTATACTACCAACTCATGCGTTTTTTTTAGGAAGCTTGGTCTGCGTTGATCTATAGTTGTTACTCACGACTTCGGTATCTTTTTGTTAAATGTTTGCATTCGCACTAGATGCTTAACGAGGTGCCAGATTCGAGCGCGTACGTTGCAAGCGCTTGTGATGAGATAAGATTGACAGAAAGGAGCTTTTCTTTGTCCAAATAGACTTTGCGTGTGTGCGATGGTTGTACGTAATTATATAAATCTAAAAGTTTTTTCCTAGCAGCCTTCCCATATGGTCTAGGCGGTTAGGATAGCTGGCTCTCACCCAGCAGACCCGGGTTCGAGTCCCGGTGTGGGAACTTGTACTAATTGCTGCTTAGTTTCGAAGCAAATATTTATACTACCAACTCATGCGCTCTTTTTTAGGGAGCTTGGACTGCGTCGATCTATAGTTTTTTCTCACGACTTCGGTATCTTTTTGTAGAATGTTCGCGTACGCGCTAGATGCTAAAAGAGGTGCCAGATTCGAGCGCATACGTTGATAGTGCTTGTGATGAGATAAGATTGACCGAAAAGAGCTTTTCTTTGTCGAAATAGACGTTGCGTGTGTGCGATAGTTGTACGTGTTTATATAAATCTAAAAGTGTTTTCCTGTCAGCCTTCCCATATAGTCTTGGCGGTTAGAATGGCTGGCTCTCACCCAAACCCGGGTTCGAGTCCCGGTGGGGGAACATTGTACTTATTGCTGCTTATTTTCGTAGCGGATATTTATAATACCAATTCATGCGCTCTTTTTTTTAAAAGCTTGGTTTGCATGGATCAACAGTTTTTATTAACGACTTCGGGATCTTTTTGTAAAATGTATGCATTTGCGCTAGATGCTTAAAGAGGTGCCGGATACGACCGCGAACGTTGCAAGTGCTTGTGGTGAGATAAGATTGACCGAAAGGAGCTTATCTTTGTCCAAATAGACTTTGCGTGTGTGCGACGGCTGTACATGTTTATTTAAATCTAAAAGTTTTTTCCTGTCAGCCTTTCCATATAGTCTAGGCGGTTAGGATAGCCGGCTCTCACCCAGCAGACCCGGGCTAGAGTCCCAGTGTGGGAACATTGTACTGGTTACTGCTTTTTTTCGAAGCGGCAATTTTTACTACCAATTCAAGGTTTTTTTTTTGGGAAGCTTGATATGCGTGGATTGATTGTTTTTATCCCGGTCTTTGGTATCTTTTCGTGAAACGTTTGCATTGGTGCTGGATGCTTGAATAGGTGCCAGAATCGAGCGCGTACGTTGTAAGTGATTGTGATGATAAAGGAATGAGCGAAAGGAGCTTTTCTTTGTCCAAATAGACGTTGCGTGTGTGCGATGGTTGTACGTGTTTATATAAATCTAATAGATTTTTCCTGTCAGCCTTCCCATATAGTCTAGGCGGTTAGGATAGCTGGCTCTCACCCAGCAGACCCGGGTTCGAGTCCCGGTGTGGGAACATTGTACTTATTACTGCTTACTTTCGAAGCGGATATTTATACTACCAATTCATGCGCTCTTTTTTTAGAAAGCTTGGTTTGCATGGATCAATAGTTTTTATTCACGACTTCGGTATCTTTTTGTAAAATATTTGCTTCGCGCCAGACGCCAAAAGAGGAGCCAGTTTCGAGCGCGTACGTTGCAAGTGATTGGGATGAGATAAGAATGACCAATAAGAGCTTTTCTGCGTACAAGTAGACTGTGCGTATGTGCGGTGGTTGAACCTAAATATATAAATCGAAAAGGTTTTTTCTTGTGAGCCCCATTCAGTCTAGGCGGTTAGAATAGCTGGCTCACGACCAGGAGACCCGGGTTTGAGTCCCGATGTGGGAACATTGTACTCGTTGCTGCTTAATATCGACGAGGCAATAACCTATCAATTGATGGACTCTCTTTTTGGGAAGTTTAGATTGCGTGAATTTAAAATTTGTATTCACGACTTCGGAATTCTTTTGTGAAATGTTTGCATTCGCGCTGGATACCAAAAGAGGTGCCATCTCCGAGCGCGTACGTTGCAAGTGATTGTGATGATAAAGGAATGATCGAAAGAAGCTTTTCTTTGTCTAAATTGACGTTGCTTGTGTGCGATGACTGTACGTGTTTATATAAATCAAAACCTTTTTTCAGCCTTCTCATATAGTCTAGGCGGTTAGGATAGCTGGCTCTCATCCAGCAGACCCGGGTTCGAGTCCCGGTGTGGGAACATTGTACTTATTGCTGCTTATTTATGAAGCGGCAATTTAAACTAGCAATTTATTGTCTCTCTCTTTGGGAAGTTTGATTTGCGTGAACTAATAATTTGTATTCACGACCTCGGTATCTTTTTGTGAAATGTTTGCATTCGCGCTAAGTGCTAAAAGAGGTACCAGTTTCCAGCGCGTACGTTGCAAGCGATTGGGATGAGATCAGAATGACCAATAAAAGCTTTTTTGAGTACAAGCAGATTGTGCGTGTCTGCGATGGTTGTACGTGTTTATATGTTGTTGAAAGCTTTCACCACTCAGCCTTTGCGAATATATTAAGCGGTTAGAATTTCTGGCCTCACTCGGTGGACCCGGTTTCGAGTCGTGTTGAAAAAACAAAATGCTTCTGGCTCCCTCTTTTTGCAAGTGTCGATGTGTCATCTTTATCAGAGTGCAGCATCTTAAGGAGACTTACTTGCGTTGATTGATTGCTGTTATTCGTAAGATTGTTCTTTTGTGACAATCTTTGCATACGCGTTTGATGCTAAAAGAGGTGCCCGTGCCGAGCGCGTTCAGCGCATGCGAATATTTTTCAAGAATAAAGTGCGTGTGTGCCATGGTTGTACGCGTTGATATATCTATACGTTTGTTCCACATAGCCTTCCCATATAGTCGTGGCTGTCAGGATAGCTGATTCTCATTCAAGAGACCCGGGAAAGTGTTCCAGTGTGGGTACATTATACTATATGCTATTTGTTAAGTCGCGATCAAGACTTTATGGCTCTCTTTTTTCAATCTATATTCGCGAAGATTAATAACCTTTTTCACGGTGTTGTTTGTGACAATTTTTAGCTCAAACGAACATGATGATATAAGAATGGTCAATGTGAGTTGTTTTCGGGTCCGAGTAAATTATGCGAGTATGAGATGCTTCTTTCAGTTCATATGAAGCTGTAGATTTGTGTCTCTCATCCTTCTTAAATAGTCCAAACGGAAAGGGTAGTTGTCTGACGTAACTGTCGTCACCGGCAATTTTGCCGGTACGGCTATACGCAAAGTAATGGAAATATTCCAGAAGCCAGGTGGTATAAAGTTGAACGATAGCTTTGGGATGGAAGCAGTAAATGGCTGAGAGTCATTAGTTAGGCTCTTGCAAGAAAAGAGTCGTAAGAGCTCTTCATCTAATACCACTTGTCAATTCAATTTAAGAAACAAGCACTTCTCTTCTTTTACAACTTCACCTCGCCCGTACTTCAGTCTTTTTCGACGGCAAACCTTAATCAAATTTCTCCACGACTGTGTTACATGGTAGCCATGCTAGATCGAATTCAAAAGTTCAAGGCAAGGGTGCTTGTGGTCACGTAGTGAGAAGCGAGTCATTCTGTGATTATTTGTACGAGCCACATAGTGGGAAGAACTAGATTACAAAGGGTTGTCGTACAGCACAAACTTGACGTTCAGTGGTTGGTTAGTGTAATTGCACGCTAGTGTGGTAAATACATCTGGAACTCTCTAGCGGGTCTGTGGATTTTTGTTTTTGGATTTTGGTAAATCTCTTATGCATTTCTAAAGAACTTAGAATAACTTCCAGATAAGTTTCGTACTTGTCTTTGCTTGATCTACATTCAAAGCCATTGAGCTGTTTTGTTTGGCATTTTATGGGAAAAACGATGAGATCGAAAACCACAACCCACCACTGAGCTCTTAACCAGCTGAAACAAGGAGCTCGACAAGGTGCAAAAAGATTTATGGTTATCAACGGTAAAGCAGCTGAAGCTTGTCAAGCTTATCCGAAACGATATTTAAGATTGCAAAGACTCAGGTGGCAGAAATTTATTGCATGACATTACTGAAAACACAAAGTGCTGTATCTAGCAATCTCAAGAGCGTTTGGGAGGTTCATTAGACTACTATGTCCATTCATACAAAAAGAGTGGACTGTAAAACATAATTTTATCAGTTCCGTTTTTTATTAGTTGAGGTTTTATTAAGATTCGGTAAATTATACAAAGAGCGCCGAGAAGTCCAGAAAGTATGGCTCAACAAAGAGGCCGTACGGCTGAGCGCCCGTCTCCAAACCCAACACCTCGTCGACAAAGCCAAATGAGCGATCGTGACAATAATAAAATTTTACGACCAACGTCGCGCTTAAGGTCACGAGCGCCGACTCCGAAAAATGCGGTAAGTGCCAATGGCCAAGCGGGTTAAATCGCTCAGCCGAATAAAGATACCGCTGCAGCGACGGGCAGCAACTACTAGTGTATCTCACTCAGCAGGAACAGAAATATAGAGGCCGGGTGCGAGCTCAATGCAAGCCCAAATGCAACAGGCCAATGAGCGCTTCGAGTTTCTCGTTGCATCAGGAGGCGAGCAGAAGAGAAAAAATCCTCCTGTTTATAAACAAATGTTTGGTGAAGATATTGGTCTATGGATCATCGCAACGAAACAGTACTATGCCAACACGCGTCATTTGATGACAACAGATTCGTCAGACTTTGTAACACTTATCTCAAATAATTTAGGCAACTCCGTACTGAACTTGTACCATGCCTTTATCGCCAACTATTGGAGCATGAACCTGTACGAGACATGGGCACTGTTAAAAATTCAATTGTGCACACGCTCCAGGCCTAAGGATTTCGAGTAAAATCTTCGAGAGCGAATGTTTCACCTAAAACAAAGGAAATCTATCCATAAATACGTCTCCGAATTCCAGAATTTGATGGTCGAACCTGAGTTGGAAATTAGTGAATTTGAAAAGCAATTCTTTTTTCCGGAATAATAACGGGAAGAAACCGCACAGAAGATTAAGTAAGAGAGTCCAAATACTCTCGAGGAGGTCATTGAAGCTGCCTGCAATTTCGAGGTTGCCCAATATCGGGCAGGCCAAATCGTATATCGGCCAAGTCGTTCAAAACGGTTCTTACAGAATCAGGCTATCACGCGGACAAGTCACGAACTCTGAAAAAAAGCATTTTAAAAAGAGAAAGGCCAAGAACGACAGCTGTACTCAATCGGCAACATGTAACAATTGTGTCGTTGTGGGTCAAGACGTCGGTCAAAAGAGGCCCGTCACCGTTTTCTTTGACAATAAATGTAGTCTTTACACTTTATCCAAAGATTCAATGAAGCGACTTGAGCTCTAAGTAATCAAAGGTGAGATGATGCAATCTGACCTTGATTACGACAAGGTTGTTCACCGACCCAGACGAACGGTGCACATGAACTTACAGATACTTAGCTTTCCTGTTACATTGGAAACGTTCCAAGTTCTGGAAATACGGATGATATCATTGGCATGATGTGGCTTCATGAGCAAAATTCAGAAATCAACTGGGTTACAGGGAGCATGTCTCTTCGCAGCAACCACGCAGCGATTCGGCCAAAACTGCAAAATCAATGTCTGTCCAAGTGGACTTCTGAACAACGCAAGGCTCGATTCAATCAGAGCCACAAGGCTACCATGGTCTTCAAGAAATTAAGCAGCTAATGTCTTCTCACCAGTTCCTGAGAATGTTGCATCATAGAGAACATTGGAGCTGTCTTTGGCGTCAACACCCACAATTCTGAAAAGATTGAGCTCTTCAATTATCTTGGGTGAAATTTACTTGAGGATCATCCGGCGTATGAAACGCTGCGCAAGTATGCGAAAACACGGGATTTCTAAACTAGACACCTCTAGTACGGAAAAGTATTAAGTACAGAAGTTTGCTCAAGCCTGGTGCCAAACCCATATCCGTCAAACGATGGCACCAGAGTCCAGAACAGCGCAGGAAAATCCAAGAAAAGACCAAAGAGATGGTCCAAGCAGGTAATTCGACCATGCACGTCTGCCTTTTCAACGCTAATGTTTTGTGTCAAGAAGTCTGTAGGTTGACGCAATGTGCACAATTATCGTCAACAAAATCTAGCGACGATCTTGCGGGCGATACCATTGCCGCGTAAATCATCCTTGACGCCATGTCCGGAAGTCATTGGTTTTCGTGTATGGACCTACCTGGTGGTCACTATTTGAAATAGTTTACGTATATCGGATATCCCATCTACCGCTTTTCTAACCCCAGATGGTCTTTTTGAATATCTAGTCAGTCCCATGGGACTGAACGGAAGCCCGGGTACGTTTAATCGGCTTTTGCAGAAATTCTTTCGAGATCTAAGGGATGTAATGATAATCTACTTTGACGACATCTACGTGTTCATACAAAAAGTGTATATCTCAGACCACGCAACGTCTTTCGACCATGTACTCTAACGGTGTGAAAAACAGCAACTTTACGTCAAATTGTGAAAGTGTCAGTTCAACGTGGATGAGATCTCATGCCTTGGATACTTTATCGGACGAAAATGCGTCCAAATGGACCCCGACAAGATTAAAGTTATTGCAGAATCAACAGAAAGAACCAAATGCAGTGCTTCCTAGGCGCTACAGTCTCTGTCTTAATTTTTTGCAAGGGCTTTGCGCAATTTGCAGGACCACTCCACGACAGTATTAAGAAAACATGTATTCGATAAGCGATGGAGCTCTCGGACGATTAGCTACGCTGCGTCACCGATTTCAAGCGTCGCTTGACCCTTCCACCCGTTTTAAGTTTTCCAAACTTTTCAAAACCATTTGGTATACGAATGGACGCCTCAAACTTTAAGATTGGAGTAGAGTTATTTCAAAAGGAGGGAGAGCAAGAGCATCCAATTGTTATTACTAGTCGGAAGATGAAGCCAGCCGAGTTGAACTCCCCGTTCGTGAGCAAGAGCTATCTGCAGTTATGCATGCGCTAGAAGAATGGCGTGTGTATCTTCTCGATTAACCATTTACGGTCGAAACGGATCACAAAAGTTTTTAATGCAGACGACTATAAATCACAGATTCGCTGACTTTTTAATAAGCTTGCTAAGTTTCAGCCCTGGGCAAAAGGATTCTCGCTGGAAATAATACCGTGGCTGATACACTGGCACGCAATCTGGAATTCGAAAGGGAAACTGCTTGCAAGAGCTTTTGGAAGCGGCTAGGAATCGCGAGATCGTGAAGACAATCAGGAGGAACAAGGTATCAGATGTCCAATCTGCAAAGACGATGTATGCGCGGAAGAGAGACCTACAGTACATCACCAACAAGCTGAAAAAAAGAGATGATAGGCCAAAGTACTCATTGCACGATGGTATTTATCTTTCCAAACTGGCAAAGATGAGACTCCACGACTGTATATTCCAGACTACAAATTCTGAAAAATTGCGTCATCTGAGAAAACCATAATTCTGTATCGGCAGGCCGCCCAGGATTTTGAAAGACCTACCTGGCTGTACGTCAAAACTACTACTGGCCGAAGACGACAAACTTAATCTAGCGCTATGTCAAAACATGCAAAATGCGTCAGCGCAACAAGGCTTGGCAGATCAAATCGCCAGGATTACTTCAGTGTCTGGATATTTTGAAAGGCGGTTGGGTCAACATTTTAATAGACTTCATCGTAACTTTACCGGAGATCAAAAGTGGTAAGTGCCGTCATAATGATTGTTGATTGACTACCAAAAAGGGCCATGTTCATCGCTAAAAAGACAACAAACGATACTGCAGGAATTGAAAAAAAATCATGAAAAAGTATATGAAAGACCAAAGCATACGAAAGATCATTGTGTCCGACCGAGACATTAACTTTACATCCAAGTTATGGCAAACAACTGTGTCTACTGGGGGACGAAACACAAATTGGCTTCGGCTTTTAGGCCGCAATTGGATGGACAGAAGGAAAGTGTAAACCATTTTTTTGGAGATTACCCTCGACGTGTCGTCAATTCAGCGCCGAATGATTGCGATGACTTTTTGCATTTGGCTGAAATAGCTTATAATCGACGCATACACTCTACAAATAATATGTCACCGTTCTAGGCTATGTGCCTTATAAGCCGGATGATGTGGCATCAGATCCAGAATATCACAAGCTGGAAAATCAGCACAATAAGTCAAGAAACGTTGCTCAAGGTCACGCAGGACCGGATGAACGAAGCACAAGAGCGCATGAAGTATTACTATTACAGGAATAGACTTGTCCAAGACTTCAAAGTTGGCGATATGGTGCTTTTGTGCGACGAGAATTTGGATGTCCGTCACAAGGCTTTTGCTCAGTCAAAAAATTCCGCGCCAAGATATATTGACCCATTCCCGATCGAGAAAAGATTTTTCCGAGATTCCTATGAGTCAATATTATCGAAGGAATTGGACCCCTAGCAAAAGATGATTTAGGTCATGTTGGTCGGAGGCTCCGAGGGGCACATCGTTGATGCCGTATTTAGACATCTAAAGTACGAGGGAAACTTACAGTGTAAAGTGTGATGACTTGGTGAAACCAAGAAAGAAGCACCTGGGAGCCCGCGGAGAATCTAAAAAAAATTTTTATGACTCAAAAAGATGAGCCCTGCCTTAAAAGTAGGCATCTTCTTGAAGGAAGGTTATGTAACGTAAATGTCGTTCTGGTGGTAACGGCTTCTACGCAAAGTAAGAAAATATCCCAGAAATACATATCCAATAATACTATAGATATCATTTACAGAGTACGACCAAAAGACAATTTCAGATTACCCATAATCATGGGAAATCTAGAAAGCTTATTGGCTAAATGAAATTTAGGATGTGCTAAAAGCCAGATAGAATAATATAGAATGATAGCTTCGAGAATGGTAGCAGTAGATGGCTGAGAGCAACCAGATAGGCTACAGCAAGAAAATAAGTCGTATGAGCTCTCCATCTAACATCATTTCTCAATTTGCTCAACAAACACTCCTTCTCTTCTACGACTTCACCTCGCCCGCGCCTCAGCCTCGTCCGTCGGCCGACGGCCGACGTTAATCAACTTCTTTCGCGACTGTGGCCGACGTTAATCAACTTTCTTCGCGACTGTGTTACACAGACAGTTGAAGTCGGCTGGTGCTTCAATGGTGGCAGCAGGACAAGAGAATGGAGTTGTTGATCATGCCAGCAAAATTGCCGAACGCTAGCGACGTGTGTCAGTTGAGAGTTATACGATACGATGGTGGTATCGGTTTTGGAAGAAACTTAGAACTTGGGGTCCGATATACAAATATGGCTTGTAAATTTTGCGCATGGCATTTGTGAAGGCTTTCAAGCTTGTGAAGGGTTGTGCGTTTTTTACAAGCCGCAAGGTTCTAGGTAGAATTTAAGGTTGTTGTCGATCGAAGTCGACGATCGACAAGAATGCTCATCGGTGTCTTCTCAGCGTAAGAAATTTTGGATGGTGTGATGCACGAGGTCAGTTGTCAAGTTTGTTGGATTTATTTAAGCATGAGCATGCGGCCTTGCTTAAGCATTAGGATGTTTTCCCTTTAGACATTTTGCGGCTGTTTAAGCGCGAGCGGTAGGCTGATTATGATTGCTATTAATTCTAGGCGGGATCACTAGTTTGCTGTTATACTCATTTTACTTCTTCAATTTGAGGTGTAGTCTGTGCAACACTATGCACGTTGTCATTTGTAGGTTCATTACCTAAAAGTGAAGCTCTGTGATTTTTAGAGTGGAATTTGTCCTACAAAAGTCATAAAAATGCAATCATCTTAAATGCTACTGGTTTTGAAAAAAGGATCCTGCTGGTTTGTAAACAGCACTGGACCTTGGATGGTAGACTTAAAATGCTTCTGTTTTTAAGAAAAGAATTATTAATCTATCATCCAAGAACCAGTACTAATCCAAAACTAGTACCTCAAAGGCGGAGCGGTCCCACCGACAGAGCGACCATATTATTGCAAAACTGCAAAGAGGCGTTAAATAAAAAGCAAGCCTTAATAGTAAAAGCTGGCTTCGCATTTAAAGGGATTTGAATGAATAGTGGGTCCTAATTCACGACAGGCACTACTGGTGTATATATTGGTTTGCATACTGAAGTATTTCGAATGATACCGGAACATATTTATACCCTACTCAAACTCAGAGTGGAATCCTAGAGCAGATACAGAAATTGGTATGATGAGATAAAGAAATAATAGTGCAGTTATTTAATCAGTTCTTGATCTTAATTGTATTATGCATGTCGAGACCGAAGATACTGTGATGGCCGCTAATCGAAAGAAATAAGATCTCTAAGCACATTTTCTAATGGTGCCGAGTGATTTCATCACTCTTAATAGTACTTCTAGTCAGTCCTACCACTTGAACCCTCAAAAGATTCGGTATAGATAGAATTACATCCTCCATCTGTCGGACAAGCGATTTGCACTGCTTGGACGATTTGCTGAATCTAATAGGCCATAAGAGGTGGATATTTATGGCCTTTTCTGCTATTTAGAGGCTGGAAAGTGTAATGACGCTCGAGCTTTGCAAAATGTTATGTGCTCAAGGGCTCAAGCAAAGGCTCAGGAAGCTCCAGCGGTAGCGCGTAATGTTGTGTGTAGGGCAACAAAGCGTAACTTCTGTGTAAAATATATTAAAGCCCCTCTTGTCTTTAAAGGAGCTAGAGGTAGACGCCAGGCGGCCTTTATCCAGGTTTTCGTGGCGTTCTCACTCTCATGCCCGAAAGACTGGAAAAAAGCTTTGTTCTCATTCGCAAAATTTTTTCACCGAAAAGATTTTAAATTTTCATGAACACAAGAAGAAACAGCTTAAAGCAACATTTCTTCCGGCAAACTTTGGGTTTGGCTGGTGTCTGAATTTCCTTCCAGCAATGAAGGCGTAAGCGTCATGATTATGCTCATAAGCTAAGCGTTCACGGCCTCTATCATGAAATTGACATTTCTTGGACGAGTCAAAATGTCTGCGTTTGTGAACGTCGTTCGCTTTGAACTTAGTTACATAAAGTGCAGGTTGCGATTTCGAAAACGGCAATTGAACTCGTTTTTTTTGAGGAATACATTCTCAAAATCAAGCAGTCTTGCTTTTTCGTAGAAGCGGGTCTATCCTCCTGAGACAGATCTTGTTTCGGATGTGTGATTGATACACATCGTTGAAATTGAGCTTTCAAGTGCTGAACAGTTCTCGAAAAAGAAATCATTATCGATGGACTGCTACTAGTCACGCAAGTGTAGGAGCGTATAAAAAATGCTCCGAGTCTTGGCACGCCGCGAAATTTTGCACACCGCAAAACTACTAAAAAGGTTGACATATCTTTAATAGAGAGCATCGGAAATAGGTCGCTTTCAGTTCGACTGGCTAATCGAGCGATTTTGGATGTTTGTTTCCGTATGAACATCCGAGAAGTACCTAGCTGTAAGATTGAAGGAGTTTATTAGCACAGTCATTTCTTGTCCCTGATATAGATTAAAAATACTTGAATTTGGCCAGAAGCGCACGACCGCTAGATCAATTAGTGGGGGAAGGCCATATATTTCAGCTCTTCAATGAACACAGCAGGGATTTGATGCGTCATGTACCCACCCTTGTTGTGTGTACGATTCTTCGAAAGGAAGCTTAGGCCCGATCAAACGAGAGGCATCAAAAGTAATGACATTTCCCAAAGACAGGCATGACGACGTCTTTGAAACCATTTCTTAGTAATCATATCCAACCACAGCATCGAATACTATGGACGCTAAACAAAACGCTTTATTTTGGCGGCCAAAGTACGCGAGCGGGTAACGTAAGCTCGCAAGACGCAAAAAGAATATATATTACAGGGGATAGAAGAGCACCATCCGCAGCGGATAAAAAAGTATTAGAATTCACAAGACACCGAACCACAATGGGAATACAAGCGCCACTAGAAGAGACGAGTGAGAATGCGATTTGAATTTGATTTCAAGGTGTCACAAACAACACTATTGTGGACCAAAAGACCTTAATCATAAAGATGATTGACGACTCAGCTAATTATAGTGGCACAAAAGGTGCGCTTCAGTAAAAGGCACTGCCAGACGTCAAAGATACTGAGCTTTGAAGGATTTGGAGACACAGAGTTCTTAACTGAATTATATTGAGTATTTCAACACACTGGTAGATCCTTTATGTAAGGAATGCTTAAATGGGTGTCGAAAGACACACACCCATGAAGTTTCCCGGATAGAGGAGGTAGGCACAAGCTTAATTTCATGCCAGGCACAAAGTCCTGTTAAACAAGGCATTGACCGCTGCGAATGCGGTGTGAGCTAATCGATGCCTTGTTCTTTAAACGGCATGGTGCGAGAGTCAAAATTTCCGCACTCGTCATTAAATTTTTATATTTGATAGCCAAAGATAATTGGTGGGACAGTGTAACGGTACCCCGCACAAACATTTATATTTCAATAAGATGTGTTGTTTAGCAATATTTTGGTACTGTTAATTACATTTTGTTCTTGAAAACTACTAAGAAGCTGACTGTACTTTGTACGACGTTCAGTACGCCTAGAGGTATGCTGTGGTGGCGGTAGTAATGTCGCAAGGACTATATAAAACTCTAGTTGTGTTCACGGCTATATCATACTATTTTTTTTCGGCCGTAACGAGCTTGTGCCTGGACATACTTTGACAGTGTAATTTGCTATAGCTGCTTTAAAGGAGATCAGCGACTCTGAAGGCCACATAAAATACATTCTTGTGATCATGAGGATCCAGAAACTTTATGCCAATAATCACAAATGCATAATTTCAGTTAAAAAAATTAACATCCCCGGCTGACGTGTAAGCAGCCATGGGGTCCGAGCAGACCTCAAAAAAACTAAAGGGCGCTAAAGAGCCAACTCTAAAATGCTTTAATAGCGTCAAAGAAAGACTTTCTCTGGTCTCACTCCTGCCGTTGCTAGACAAGACGAAGCCAATTTGCGTCGTTTGCTAAGTTTCCGACCATACATTGGTTGCGTGCTGTTGCACATCGCTGAGAAATGACGTCAACTTGTCTTCTCATTTCACTTCAGGCAATGAGGTAATTATACCGATTATGACAAGAAATGCTTTGCCATGATGTCAACGCCCGACCAATGATGGTGATAGTTGTGTCAACGGCCAACCAGACTGTGAGCTCAAAGTCACACTGTCAGTATGTGCTCTGAAGCTCCGTATCTGCGGTTAGACAAGCTATTAAGGATTACGTTTGCGACAATGCGATGTATGTGATTGTAAAACCTAGCTGGGATAACGAGCGAAGACGCTCGTAGTTGTCACTGACTCTAAAGACCACAGATGCTTCTGAGAAAAGCAGGGAAGATTTCCGTAAGAACTTTGTCTCTATTTGAGACCAGTTTTTGCAAAAGGTTTTCTGTATTTTGCCATAATTTCACTAAAATTAATCTGCAAGACAAGGGTTGCGATTGGATCCGTCAAAGATAAATAAATAGTTTCAGATAGACATGGAAGAGAGCATCATTTCTGATTTGAAGTAATGAAGTATTCCTTAATATTGATTTTTTTAAAGTATTTCTTAGCATTAGCCATCGTTTTACCACATCTTTTCCGATCTTTGAAAAAATGAGTCGGCGTACAGCATCGATCTTTCTAGAATGATCCAGAAATTTATATGGTCTCTGAATAAGTTAATCGATCGATAGAAATTCGCTTCCTGTGAATCCCGATTTGCCCCTGGGTACCTTCGGTAGTATAAACCTCCCAACACTGTCACCACTACGGCTAAATTGAATAAGTATTGAGAGATCGGGTAAATCTTCATAAAATAGAAAATCTAATTCATCACTTTGGACAAAGAAATCTACGGCCTTGTCTAAGAGTGCAGCTTGCACTAAGAGTACAGCTTGTTCACTTAGTAGTTTGAAGATACACACAAATTTCAGTGCGTCGGCAGTATATCGACAAAGGCAATCACAGCGTAAGTTATAAGCACTTGCATGACGTCACTTCTTCCCTGCCTCAACGCGCAGACACCGCGGCTTACATAAGAAGCGCCCGTTACTTCGAATTTTAGATCAACAGACTTTATGCAGTCATACCGGAGACATGTAATGGCTTCCACGAAGAAAATGATTTTAGTGCTTTAAACAATTGTGTAGTCGGCGATGATATCGACTTAACCGTGAGGTGTTTACGAATTTCCCAAAGGAAACAATTGTAACAAGCAGTGCACATATCTGCTTTGTGCGCTCGAAGGCTCTCCCGGGGTACTTCTCTTCGAAAACAAGTTGGCTCAAAAAGAGCCATTATCTTATCACAACTTTACGATGAGTCTGCGCTTGCTTTGACCACCGTAACAATTTATTTAAAAAATCCTGATTGGCGTCGTAGAATTCTGCGCATCTGTTGTGGAGATGCCTAAATCGACTTCCACAACCTCTCCAAAGCAAGTTAAGTAAATCTTAACAAAACGCCCACCGCCTGATACTCCAAAGAGGTTATTCCTTTAACTTAAAGCTAGCCTCAGAGAAGTCTGGATCAAACTTAAGCCACTTTCAGATTCCTTCCACTGGTAAGTCGAAATTCAAATGAACTTTGGTTATCTAGAAGCGTTTGTTCTTCTATGGGTAAAGGTGATTTTGAGTGTCGCGACTAAAAAGGAGTCGTCGATGCGCGGACCGCATTGTTGGGTAAAGTCTTTCTCCGATCATTTGTAAATCCCTGGATTTGGCTTCTCAGCGCACAGTTACTCAGTGTATCTTCGAGCATACAATCATCATATAGGTCATCAAGTTTTCAATAACCTAAACACCGTTTGACCAAATATCACTTAATACATAAACAATAAGTAAAGTTCGATATCTACAAAAGGCGAAACACCTTCGTCAGTCATGCGTCCGAAATAATTTGTGGGTTATCTCAAGCGAAAATGTAATCCGACTTTGCAATAAAAGCGAGTACGGGTGACTATACAGCAGCTGAAAGCGTGGAGATCACTAAGAAGAAAAGCTGCTTTCCGAAGCAGTTCATGCTCCTTTCGCAGGGCCGCGCAGTAATTCATCATCCAGCTGTTAAGGTCTTAGTCACATGATTAAGGAGCTAGCAGCTTCAAGTGTCTTAATACGAAAAAGCCGTGGCTTGACAGCCAAGGTCGAGACCGATTGCAATTCGAAACGGTCGTGCAGAAGTCGATGCTCCTCAATGCAAAAGTGCAAAGTCGAGGATCTTCTGGTGCTTTTTGAACGCTAAGTTCAGCCTAGCTTGTGCAAAGAGTGCGTAGTGAAGCCGAAGTGCTTTTACAGGTGCGTGAGCTTCCTATCGGTGGCCTTGCTCTACTAAACTCGACCGAGTCGTTTTATCGACACCAGCAAAATTACCGAATCATTGTTGCGATCTTAGATCCGAAGCAATGAGCACTCTATTGATAGATCGCGGCCTTCCGCCTTTACGTTTAAGAAAGCAAATTTTACCCTCAGCTCACAGACATAAATAACTTTGTCCAAGGCGATTGGGCTTGAGTTGAAATCTCAAGAGGCTCACTCAGACTCGAAAAAATATAAAGTGGTGGCAACGTTGCCCTTCTTCAGCACCTGCTCTGATACATCTATTCAACGGTTTTATCGATCTGAGAACGGAAGCAAGGAGCCCTTCGTTGATAATACTTTGACCTTTGGCCGCGCGCTGGAGTGTGATGTCTTTAGCTTAATTTTCCTGCTTGAAGTTTAGTGCCAGGTACGGCGTTTTGCATAAGCCGATGAAATTCGTAGGCAAGTTGTCTCTACTTCACTTGGTGAGTATACTGCTCCCTTAGTAAGCGACTTTGTTCAAAGTGCTTCGGACTTTGGTCAGGAAACCACTTATAAAAGTGTCTTTGCATTCTATTTTCATAGAAGGGAAGCTAGCCTTAGCGTTAATGGAGCGCCGAGGGTTCGCTCTTGCCTTGATATTACGATTTTTTCAGAATGAGCAACAGCTCATATGCAACTCAATGTACGCACTTGAGATTGCTGTTGCTGTCGGCATCGGCGATCAAGCTGCAGCTACTTACAATGACCTCTGAAGGCCTTGAAGCTCAGTGTGCCTTGACGGATTAGACCCAACCGTTTGCGTTGCTTGTATTATACTTTTGGTTCCGCGCTACTACAGCTTGATGAGAACAGGCATGAGCCTGTCAGCTGAAGCTGTTAAGCTGTTTCTCCAAGACAAAGAATAACTGTGCACTGATAAATTTTTGAGTGTATCTATGACTTTTAGTCCTTTGTAGATTTTTCAGAGCACCCATCCTTGCAAACACGCATTACAATAGGCAAATTGATGGTCATTCTTCGTGAGATACAATTTTCGTGTTTTATACAAGCCTGATGTTTTTGATGTGCTTGTCGACGCAGCCAAACTTTTATATCAGTAGGATCAGAAGCGCTTTTAAATCAATATGTCAGAAAGCCAAACGTCGTATAAATCCAAAGCCCGTAGTGGGACTATCTAAGGCTATCAATTATGACAAAGACGAGTGGATAGCTCTCCTACAGCAAATTCTTTGCTATGAGTGAGCATTAAGTGTGCTCTACCGTATGATGAATCGGCAGGTCTCGTCAAGTCATATTCTCGAACGACAAAGACCTGAGGCTTGTGAAACTATTTGCAAGTTGGATCCTTCAAAATGGGTGGATGACTGAGTATTTAGAAGCTTCGCTTTTGTCTTTGGCTTACCAAATGCTGAAAACAAAACTAACGCAGTTGCGTTTGTGTGCCGCCTAGGTAAAACGATGCATTTGGCGGCTGCTCCAGCCAGTACTATATAGCACGACCGTTTATAAATTCTTTATTTGGGCACCATAGGCTTTGGGACAAAATGGTGATTATTTGTCTATCATGGGCACCTCTAATCGCATCACTTGCCTCGCTAATCACTGGGCTCACATTGTAGTCTTGATAATTTATGCCTGACTCCAATAGTCATGCAAAGCTGATGCGCATAGCAACAGCAAGGTCGTGCTATAAGACAAATCTTTTTAGACCGTATTTCGTGAGTTGGTGATGACTTTCTTTGTAGTGAGCTCCAGTTTCGGCTTAAACATGATGATCCTTCTTTACAGGAAAGTCCTCCGTGCTTGTCAGCCCTCTTTCTCATGATTGTAAACGTCTACGATATGACAAGTTTTGATAATCAAGTGTTGGTGGCAAACATTATGTATACAATCATAGTTCACGCTGTTTGCTCACATGTGATAACACTAAGTGCACTCGATTATTAATTTTGAATGACCAAGCGCATTAGTAGATTGGTAATGATAACGAGGTGGTGACTCAGGACGACGTTTTGATCCACGCAGCAGGTCTTTTAGGCTTTCATTATATGAGAGTTATATATATATATATATATATTAATACACGCTCAAATTTTGTGCGATTAGAATGGTGTGTAATAAGCGGTGATTTGGAAATGGTCTTTGTTGGTTACAGTACCTAACTAGCACCTACGAGGCACGGGATTCTATCATGTACACCACTACGTCCACTTCATCACTATTTGACATGTGTGACATTTGCTTACATCGTTGCTTTACACGGCAAGGCTGTGCCTACCACTAAGGCTGCGTCTGTGCCTTCTTCTACAAGCTCACCCGTCGAGATCTTCTCAGACAAGAAAGGCTCTTGCAGACCCTCCCCCTTGCTTCTCCGCGGCAAGGACATTGGTCATCGGGCGATAAGAGTAACAAGAAGAGCCACCTATGCTTCAGTGACTGCTTGGCTAATTCTTTTTTTTCTTAATTAATGACAATGTATATAAATAAAAGTATTGCTTGGGGGTGCGCGAAGAACATCCTGCCCTGATTTGAATGGATAAACAGATTGCCACTGCCCCAGACCCTCGGGATCCGTGCGTCTTTCTTGATAAGTATGTATCTCTCTCGCCATGTACAAGTGATAGCGCCACTTTGAATCACAAGAGTTTGCGTAAGCTCAAAAGTACCGAACATTTTGTGAGGCGGTTTAGTGATATGTGTGCATAAACTTAGCTTACGCACGTGGGGCCGCTTAGAAAATAGTAGGTGCTTGTCCGTGAGCCTAGGGCTTGGGTCTGTTATAGGTTTGGTCTTCCAATTTTCATCTGCTCGATGGTAGAATTTTTTGGATATAATTAAGTTTAGAGAACGTCTTGGTGATGTGGTTTTCGTGTTTATTACAGTGGTGTTCCTGTTATTCAGACAAGTGGCGCTGCTAGTCATTTTCGACAGACATTGTCTGTGACACCACATGTGCGAGCTTAATTTCATAAGCTCATTCTTCATCATACCGGCGCTCGAATATTGTTGTCTAGCTTTCCCACAACGAGGTGAAAAGCCTATCGTGTACAGACAGAAATTGGCGCATTGCCAGACCAAAGTATAAATCAAAAACGACGTTAAAAAGCTAGCTATCAAGGCTACACTAGAACTTTTCATGTGCAGCCTATTTTAAATACTCAAAAGCGTCATGCGGTCGCACCTAATAAGATCATCATATAGGCTTAAAAATCTTACAATGAAGGCCTCGATAATCGCGCACCGGTTCTAATGCTCGAAAATTACTTGATTCAATACTTGAAGTACTACAAATCTTAAAACAACTGATCTTCAGTTATCAAGTTCTCAAAATTTACTACGTGGATTTAATGCTTTCGGTAGCACAGCTTCCCGAATTTTCAATTGGCATCTAAGAAACAAACCCAGCAACTTCGTACACAAATAAAAGTAGTGAGTTGCACGTTGATTAACACTTTTATGTGGTTTGCTGTTGTTGCAACAGGCGAAGAGCCTTACTACAAAGCACCAAGCAAGCAAGCTGAAACAGAGCATAGGTTACCCATTAGAAGTGCACATGATGACTTGTTTGCAGCCATCTCTTAGCTCAAGTTTTAAGGCGCAGTCCCTTTAAGTGATGACCGTAGGAGCTTTGCGGCCAGTTTTCTTTTCCAAATTCGACAGCTTCAGACCCACCCCAATCAACTTCTCCAGTGCCACAGCGGCGTTCTGGTCCAAGTTGCCTGTCGTCTCCTCGTACTTCTCGACATACATGCGAATGGTTGCGCCAGCAACGCCTGTGCCTGACAGTCGGAATACGACACGCGAGCCACCCTTAAACAAGAAACGAATACCCTGGTGCGAAGATACACTGCCATCCACCGGGTCCACGTACTCAAACTCATCGGCTTTCTCAACCTTGAAGCCGTCAATCTCTTTGCCAACAACGCCGTCGAACTTGGTCATGTCGGCAAACATACTTTCGGCTGCTGCCTTGTCCACATTTTCATAGTCGTAACGACAGTAGTAGTTGCGGCCAAACTTTTTCCAGTGATCGCGAACAATGTCTTCCACAGTCACCAGCGGGGCACCATCCACCTGCTTCGAAGCCAGGATTGACAACCAGCACAGGACAGCCCACATGCCGTCCTTCTCACGAATATGGTTTGAGCCAGTACCGAAACTCTCCTCGCCACAGATGAATGGGGTGTAATCTTCTTTTCCGAAAACAACGTTCGAATCCATAAGATTTCCAAAAAATTTCCATCCAGTTGGTACCTCGAAAAATGGTATATTTAGCTTCGTGGCTACAAGATCCACAGCACCACTAGTAGGCATCGAACGGGCTACACCTCGCAAACCATTCTTAAAAAATGGAATCACCTTGCAATTAGCGGCGATGATGGCAAGCGAATCCGAAGGTGTTACAAAGAATTGCGACCCTAAAATCATGTTACGGTCGGCATCGCCATCCCATGCGGCACCGAACGAAGGAGGTTCCTGTTCTAGGTCAACAACCGGCAAACCGTTGGCATCCACACCCATAACCTTAATCAAGGTTTTTGCGTACGTCAGGTTAGGGTCGGCGTGACAACCACCAAAGTCCTCTAAAGGAGTCGCATTCAGTAAACATGACTCTTCGCAGCCCAACTCCTCCACGAACACGCGACGGGCGTACGGACCATTTACGCCCGACATGGAGTCTACCACGAATGTAAAGTCTGGTCGAGACACGAGCTTTTTGATAGCATGAAAGTCAAAGATTTGCTTTAGCAAGGTAACGTGGTGTTCAGCCGAATCAAACACCTCAATCGTAATAGAGCGGCTGCCATCGTCAGCGTTGACAACGCTCGTGCCTATCGTGCTTACGTCAATTGTCGGAAAGTCAGCAGCGATCTTATACGACGTAATCACCTTTGAGAGAGCAAAAACCTCGTTCGTCACCTTCTCAGGAGCTGGTCCACCATTTTCACAATTGTACTTAATGCCAAAGTCCTCGTCTGGACCACCAGGATTGTGGCTAGCAGACAAAATGAAGGCCCCGAAGGCAACGCTGCCACCCTCACGCTCACGCACAACAGCAGACACACATGGCGTGCTGAGCAAACCATCCTTGCCGATCCAAAGGCGGTCAACACCGTAAGCCACAGCCATCTTGGTAATTATTTGGATGGCCTCTTTATTGAAGTAACGACCATCGCCGGATACGACCAAAGTTCCGCCGTTCAAATCTTTGGCAGGAAGAGACTCGAACACCGAAGCCACAAAATTTTGCAAGTAGTTGTCGCTCATGAACGTCTTAGTCTTCTTACGTAAGCCCGAGGTACCTGGCTTCTGGTCGTTGAACGGAGCCGTCTTAACATTCGAGACTTTTAGCTTGCCCAGACCCTTCTGCTCTGTCAGGTCCACCGCTGTGTCCTTGTATGTGCCAGGTAGTAAGGTTTTCTGCTCAGGGCTGTTGTTCACAACTTCCACACTACCCTCAAAGACAACGCCAGAAGCAAATCCGACATCTCCCGAAATCTTCAAGCGATCACACTTGATCAACGACGGCACGTTGCCGCGAACTGCCGCCTCGAGTTGTTGAACCAGCTTGAAATTTTTTGAGTCCAGTGCCACAATCGGGGCCACACCCTCACGCTCAGGTGCAATAATAGGACGAAAATCCTCTGTGATTACGTATGCGTCCGAGCGCAGCAAGATTAAATCGTCGCACTTTTTCACAGGAGCAAATCGCGTGCGCGGAACGCAAACAGCACCAGCACCTTCAAAGCACTCGATAGCGGCGCCCATTGCCGTCTCTAGCTGGAACACAGGAGTCGAGCTCGGATCCTTCGGGTCGACCGTCTTTGAGTTTTTAATCATAGGTAGACGGATGATGCCACCTTGCTTCGTTAATTCCTCTTTGAGCTTGTCCAGACGGATCCATAAGTTGTTCGTGTTAAAATAACGGTGCTTTTTTATGTTCTGAAATTCCTTTTCATCCTCGTTAGCACACTGCGCAGACTCACGAAGGATGAGATGGCCGTCATCATTACGCTCGGCGAGGTGCCCACCCTTCTTGTCATTCTCCGTGCGCTCACAGCACTCCATGAGAAATGGTTTGTCGGACTGTGCGAAGTATGTCAGAAGGTCCAGGTCAAGCGTCGCGCCTAGATTGTCAGAATTTGACACAAACATGTATTTGACACCATCTGCAACCAGCTTATCCAGCTTGCCTGAACCGGCAAGCGCTGCGTACAGGTCACCGTGTCCAGGCGGGCACCACTCCTTAGAGGGGTTAATTGGGCATACAGCAGGCTCCATAGTAGCCGCATTTACTTTAGGAACCTTGTTCTGTAGCAGCTCCAGAGTTTCGTCTTCGACGAGTTCCGGGTACTTCTGCAGATACTCGAGAGTGTCGGCGCTCGTGCTAAAACTATTCATGAGCACAAACCGCACGTGAGACTTGTACACGGCGCGCAATTCTGTCACCTGCTTTGCCATAATATCCAGAAAAGTATCATCGCCTTTGACGGTTAGCAGAGACTTAGCCTTGTCCAGGCCCATGCTGGTGCCCAGGCCACCGTTCAGCTTGAGCACAACTGTCTCCTTAAGCAGACCCGGGTCGGCCTTAATGGACTCGCGAATGCAATCGGCCTTATTTTCCAGGTACGGCAAGTTGTCAACGGGCTTAATCGAGTCCTCAGCTATCATGCCTGATTCGCCGCTCACAAGAGCTTCGTACGAGTATTCGAAGGCTTTAATGGCCTCCGTGGATAGGCCAGCGGTCTGCATTTTAGTGCGGAATGCATCAAATTGTGTCATACTTGAAGAGTTGCTGGGGTTGGTACGACCACGCAGCGCTGGTATTGGGAGCTTCCAGTTGAAGATCTTCGTCTTTGCGCTCGATATTCCAAATTAGGAAGTGATGCTAGGGAAGGATCGCATTGGGAGAGGCACCCCAAGACAGTAGCATACTTGGTATTTGTATACTTCAGATCTATGACAGCGGTAATTATAATAAAACTTACGTCATGAGCCAAGTGCGAAAAACAACACGCGTCCATTTCACATACGAGGCTGGACGACGTGGGTGCTCATTACTGTAGTTAATATAGTAGCCAAAACGACTCTACGCTGAGAGCATGTGATGCATCACGAGGGAATGTACACGCAATCTCAACGCTAAAGCAGCGCACCGCACACACTAGCCGCCAGCTTTTTTTTATTGCCGAGAAGGCACATATTGCACAACACTGCAGGTCTTACTTCTACAATTTAAGTCACAAAGTTTGCTGTTTTTCGCTTTAACGCACTGTCCGGGCTACCGCTGCGGTCCGCGACAGTGATGGCGCATCTAATTACAAGCACCAGGTGGAGGCTTTGATTGCTATCCTTTAACCATGAGTACAGTTTACACTACAAAACGGCCACGATGGTACGAACGAAATCTTCAACGACGGTATTGAGACATGGGATTAGATGAAAAAAATGTGTGTTGTTTTGCATTTCGCTGCCACCAAATGATGGCTCTAAGCACTTGAAAGGGGGTCGCAAAGCGACTTGCTGATTTTAGCTCTTCCGTAATGCGTAAGTAGGTCCAAGACTTTGTGACTAAGTGACTTTATCTCGAGACACGTACGAGACAAAATGGGTGAGAACCAAGATATCTAAAATGAAATATTCTGTGTGAAAGGGATCGTAGATTTGGTAAAACTACCTACAAATGCAAATACCGTTTTTTTGTAAGACCCGTGCTTCAACAGACCAGATAAGATCGGAAGATAGATATATATGTAGAAAACGGTTGAATCCATAAGGCCTGCCTCTAATGGTGTATTTGTACTAGTCTCACAATTTGCGGTTGTATCGTATTGCTTAATGCTAGCTACCGACTTTATCTTCTCAAATCTTACCAAATTACCAGTAATTGCCTTAGACTTGTATTGGTATACTTTGTGATCGTTGACAAGATCATTTTCCGAAGGCGCTAACGAAACGCGAGGATTTTGCTCATCCATTCGCGTAAAAAAGAGCATAGCCTGCTATGGTATGACCGGTATTCTTAATTGCAAATTCAACAAGTGGGAGAATGGCTTTGGCGTGACCGCGCAAACACTACGGTATAAGTCTTTGAAGACGCGCCTCCCCCGCTTTGGTAAACCATTAGTCTGCAGATGGTCATGTCCAACCTGGTGTCAAGCACACCTCAAAACACTCTTGAGTAAAGCATTTCGTGAAGAGTGAATCTCTATCCTACTCTGTAAGTCCGTGTTGTCTACAGGCACGATCGAGGAAAAGTGCTGCTGCTTAACACCACCAATAGTGTCCAATATAGCCGCTAAATGAGCCATTTTGTTCAGTCGCTAAGCAAAGACCACAAAAGCACGGTAGCCTGTCGAGTCCTTCGACAGAACAAACACATCGTTTATACCGATGGACCAAAGCAAAGACACTTGTAGGCTTGGCAATGGTGCAGCCGTATTTGACAATGGCTTCACCCATCGGCACAGTTGGCATTTGTCCACATTTGAGTAGACTTACTTGCACAAGTTGCGTGGGTGGTTGTCAAGCCATACGACTGTAGTGACCACCGAACGGGGTATTGTAAGGCTCATTGTGAACGCAAAAATTAGACTTTTTCGTGAGGAGCTATAGGTAGTGTGGTAATACATCAGCCGAGCCATCATTGGGAGCCGATGTAGCCTCGCGCTTAATACTTCGGCACTTTCGTGCCCAAATCATCAACATTATGCTCATCAGATCTTTAGCTGAGCTACGCAAATGTTCATCTCTCTTGTCCGCACCACGTTATAGGTGTAGTACAGGCGAGATCACAATTGTGACAAGAGATACGCTTACACAACGTCCAAGCAATGCTCTAACGCGCCGGCCTAAGCATTCTGCTCTCCTGGCTTGTACTCTACCTTGCAAATAGGCTCCACGATGATAAAGAGCCACCCGGCGCATGGTCTGCATGATTTGCAAATGGCTCAAAGCCTAGCAGGTAGTTTCAAAGCATGTTTCATCGCACAAAGGTCCTTGTCATATAAAAGTTCTTCTCAGCATCCATAGGCTGATGAAAGTCAAACTCAATCGATCGATCTCACCTCTTGGTACCTGCTTGTAGCAGCGCGCTCAGACGACGCTGAAAGGTCATTTTGAATTCAACTAGGCCATGACCAGCGCACTAATGTATACTTTGCTGAACGTCTTTAAGTGCTAAGTCTATCGATCCCAATCTGTGTTCTTCTTCAGAGGGTCGGTCGGTGGCTGAGCTAATATACGTATTCATACAGTTCTTGATTTAAACAGCCAATGCTCCTTGTGGATAGCCGTAATATAGTCGACCTGAGGTCTAAACACCTGGTGCGCCTTCGTACTGCTACAAGTGAAACGATACGTTTTCCGCTAAGCGGGGTCTTCAATGGGCATAGTGTTTTCTGGACGTCAATGGATATGCCAATGTACAATCTTGTTGACACCAATCTGACACAAAGAATGTTATCACTACTAAAGTTGTGTCAAAGAACAGGCGGGAACGCATGGCTCTTGATGAGCAGCGCAGAGTGTTTGATTTTTGACAGGAAGGTTCGGGGCAAACACGTCAGTAGCCGTCAATATCGCTTGGCTATGTACCCTTACAATAGGGATTACCGGTATTGTCGAAGGAAAGATCGGCCTGAAGTCAACTCCGTCGGTAAAAGCTTTGCTCGAGCTGCATGGCAGAGCTAAAAAGGCTTGTTAAGCCGACAGTATAAACTAAGATTAATCCGTATCACAGATATAAACCTCGTTTCTATTGCTCAGTTAGTGTGCTTGTAGAGACTCAGCGTAGGGCTGGCTTCGTTCGACAGAAAGATGCCAAACGTTGTCACTCGCCACCTCCGAGTCGATACAGTCCATGGTCAAACAAACCCCTTCACGGTCGCTTAACAAACAATTTAGTTAGGCCTGCACACAAGATACGTGTTATAAAGCACGGATCGTGCGTGCAAGCACAAGATTTAAAGACGAAGCTAACACAATGTTTCTTAGCTTAGAGGTCAACATCCGCCTGATCAGCAAAGCCGACATTGATAGGGACCAGACCGCCCGATGGACCATGCTTTAACAAGCATCTCTTTCCTGCCCGTGCCACCTAAATGTCAGATTGGACGTTCCCCCCAAAAGATGCCGGGTAGAGACGAGTGATCTTCATCAAGCCGCAGACCACGCCTTCCTTCCATGGTCTGAGGTAACAAGTCATTATTTCCCAAAAGTATTTTAATGTTCAACAAAGTTTATGAGCTCTTTTTAAGCCTGGCAGGTCATAAGGAAGCGCGAGCAAACGTAAAACGCCTTTTCTGATGTTACGCTTCAGCCCATCCAGGTTGGAAACGCCGACCCGACCGAAGAAGCGCCCATTTGCCGCGCTCCCTAACCGATCGTCAAGCTCGCCTAAGCGACTCTTTGTTCATTCATCTACAGCAAACCAGGCACTATGGCCTTTTGGTTCTCTCCGACTTAGATCACGAGACTATGCTTTTTTTCATATTAAAGGTCTTCACGCTTGCCTTGAGGATTGCCAGTCGGTCTTGAAAAAAACCAGGTTGTCCACCATCCCCGACGAACCGTGCACATGTTTCTCAAAACATCTTGTTTCTCTTACCATTGGAAACATTTCACGTCATGCCTGTTTCTGAGATTAATGACTTTATTGTCGATAGGATGAGTAGAATAAAATATTTACTTGTTTGCCTTAAGTAAGGCATCTGCCAGGACGTCATCCTCATCACTTCTGCTTCAAAGTACAACCTCTTGCTGATATAGTACTGGGCATCGCTGACGCAGTGTTACTAACCGCATCAAAGCCAAGGGAACGTGGCGGATGTGATTACTGCTAAGTATTCATTTATTCGATACGAGGTCGAGTTGGATCTCCATACGAGGCCTCTTTAATGCTAAGCAGACCCTAAGTGGGGCGTTGCCCGTCTAGCAAGGATCGAGAGAAAGAATAGATGTACAAGCCAGAGAAACCTTCACCGAAAAAGCGACAAAAGTGATGTTGCTCCAGTACCCGTAATTCACGTCCGCTGCTGACTCATCACGCCGTCGATAGCCGTGCAATTAAGAGAGTACTATCAGGTTTAATGAGTAAAAAGAAATGACAAGTTTCTATGGGGAAGAAATAAAATTTGTGGCTTCAGGGCCAGACACAAATGATGATTAATTTTACGAGCACCAGAATTATGGATGACAGCAAAGAGGACTAAATGCCGTCTATACCACGGCTTTCGCTTTCTGTAGATGCGTTTGAGAGTGAAAGTGTTGATACCAAGGCAAAATGTTCAGATATTTTGTAAGCATCAGATCGAACTGTGCAATAGTCAATGAAAACGACAAGATTTACGAGCGATGAGTTTTTCTAGACTTACATATTTCTGGTGGTTAAAAGCTCCACCTTAAACAATGCGCCAGCAATTACTGCGATAATGGAAGACCTTAAAACTATTACAATCAACATGATATCCTAATTATGTTATATGCTGATCTCGGGCGGATCCAGTCGCATCAATTACCCTGCTGATTATATTCAGTCGACTTTTCGCAAAACCCGTTTAGTGCTTTTGTATGCAAAATTGTCTTATATTTGAGACCTGGGTGAATGAGCTTTTCCCACAGGGGTGCAACATTTGGTTGCACGAGGACCAAACCAGTTCAAAGCTAGTCTAGAAGCGTTCTTTAGCTAGAGAGTGATTTTAGACGACATCTAAAGACGTCGATGGCACCGCCATTTAGGTTTGATGCCTTGCCCATTTCGAAGTCGCTCATGGTAAGTGCGAAGGAATTCGAAGTTATAGAAGAAAAAATATTTTGCACAATTTATAAGGGACCAAGATGACTTTGTGTCTTCCTAAATCTAACGAAGAATCAGAAAGCGACTCTGGACATTTAGATGCTTAGTGAGGGAGCATGCGAAAGAGCACTTGCGGGCAGTTCTTAAGTCAAGGCAGTATTTGATTGTCAACTGACGCATATGGCTTTGTCTCAGACTGTCCGTACTGTGTGCGGTAATCCCTTTTAAATTTTCGCTAGAGGAAGATGTACACCGGAGGACTTTGTCCACAAGTTACGATATTTGCTGGGTAGGATGGCCGCTCTATTACAGGAAGTGGGAGTCTATAGCGAAATTTGCATGAACGCTGCTCGGACCTAGTTGCTCCTACACACACGACCCCTTTCGACGAAAACGCGCTTTACTTTTTGGTCGGACGGCTCTCAGAGCCGAAACCCATCGCGCGATCCGGTTGACATAAATTCCACCTTCGCCGATGAGGAAAATGTGAATATCGTGCTGCGAAACAGCGTATGAGCATTAGTCGGTGCTGCGTATGCAGTGATATATACCATTTGTGGATAGAATATCCTGTGCACCAAGTTTATTAAGCTTCAGTAAGTCAGAAAACGGCAACGCCCGGTAAGCACGGAGCGGCATGCTGGAGAATGCTAATTTCTGTCGAGCCTCAAAAAGAGATTAAAGGTCAATACATCTTAGCCATGAAGATCTTTGTGCTCAATTAAAAGGATCGTGCGTGCAAGCCCAGTTGAGACTACCGTGAATGGATTAAGTAAACCATAAGATAGTCCTCTAAGCGTGTAATCACTCTTTTCAAGCGCCGGGACGATGTAATGCACCGGGCAGTTATGCTTGACATATCACTGTTGTAAAAAATCAGCCATAGCTGAGGTTCAAGTGCACTGTAACATGGTGTTGTCACTGCTTGTTTAACGACAGAAGCTAGAGTCTGTATCAATATTCAGATCTAGGTGTAAAGCTCCTTGATTTTGATAGCGTCGAACGCTGTTGATGTTTTGGACTAGCACGTGAGGTATGAACTCATCTTGTGCATGGCACGGCTAGGGGGTGCCATAAGTCCTTAGTGAATAGGAAATGGTATAACCCTAGCGGAGATTCGGCAAGTCATGCTTTCTAGCAGAAGCGCTACCGGTAAAAATACGAATGAGCTAGTCAAAACTAACACTGGTAGTGTTTAGGACAAAAGTCCACGATATGTGAACCACTAAGCAATGCTCATAGGATGCAGCATTCTGCATGTTGGTGATGAAAGTATTAATGCTAAACCAAGACAGTATGGGAGAGTCCTTACAATTGTGCGTGGTGTAGCACGTAAGCTACTGAGCGGTGCTCCTGATATACAGCACTCGCCGCATGACTTAAATGGCAAAATTAAATCTAAAGCTTAGGTAGCATTTGCGGGGCCTTATTACTGCACGTGAAGTTCACTGAGCAGTTCCTGTTCTAAACAGCGCTCGCTGCATATATGACTGTCTGTAGATTAAGGAATCAAGGACGCGGCCCTGAAATTGCGCGTTGACAGCCACGTGCAGATTTTGTCGTAAACACGTTTTCTGTATGTACAGCGTAATATAATCGACCAGAGCTCGAAACAACCGAGTTGCTCTCTTCTGATGCTTCCACGTAAGTTAACACTTGTAAAGAAAATCATTGCTCTGACTACTAGAAACCGAGGAAGGAAATATTGAGGAACTAAACCCGTCACGAAAGGATAAGTCACTAGCGTGAGTCAAACCATGTCAAGAAAACACAATGTGCTCAACGATCTTCCCCATTACCTCTACACCCATCAAACAAGACGGGTCTGATGAACGAATGCCTTGCAAGTTGCATAAAACTAACTATCTTTTTAGTTAAAAAATAGAAAGCTTGTACTACAGACATCGACAATTGTGAAGCTTTTTTACCATGAGATATCGCCTATCGTCGGTGATCATTATGGAAGTTGAAATGAGCAAACCATGGCTAGAGTTTTTCGGCTGTTGGTGCGAGCAAGCACGAACAACTTGCGCACATTCAAATACACCAGAAATAAACAACGGATTTGTTGACGAAGCGCGATAAATTCCATTTGCTTACATGTGATTAAAAAGGACTAAGGTAGAGGATGATGACGACTTAACCGCTGATAGTTTTTGAGATTCTGTTAAACGTTAGAAGTGGTGATGGGTGAGACTAGAGAAATTTATCTTACCGTTACATGCATGTGAGTCTTTCTTGCAAATCCAGAAAGATCCTATTTGCATTTAGGACCCTATTGTGCGCGGCAATGCCCCGTCATGAAAAAAATTAAAACATACTCGTCAATGTCAAGGACAAAAATTGTTCTTGTGCTGTCAACATCATCTATTTTGGCTCAAGGGACGTCAAAAGCCGTCGCATTCGCCCTTCTAACCGACACTGACTTACTTTCTTCGCTCCCTCTTAGAGCTCTAATCAATTTCTGTTGTTTGTCCGCAATCGTTTGCCTGCTACAACGAATCTTCAACGCTCCAGATTCCGCTAAGACTCGAATTGAGCAGAATAATGTATAATCTCTCGATATTCGCTGCCCGCTACCCCGAGCTTTAGAAATTGAGATGTGAAGTAAAATATAATCAAAAGACCTCACTGACAAATAAAGCATTTTATTTTTTCTTGAACGTTGTCAAGCGACTTAGTACTTTGTCGCTACTATGGCAAGGTTCAATTTGTTTGAAATATCTTTCAAATATCTCGCTAAGCACAATCAATGTATAAGCCAACAGAGCCGCCATTTTTCATAGCACCGCTCTTGGCGCCAATCGTAATGATGCTTTAAGCTCGACTCTATGTAATGGCCCGTTATGATAACAGCTCGGATTTTTGCAATTATTAACGATTGGCGTGTATTTCCATTAAAAAAACACTTATTCCTCGTTTGTCTTGAGACCGTATGTATATTTGCTGCTAACTAAGCAACAGCTCTAGGGTAATGTTCTTACCTTAACACAGTCGTACTTTACTATGGCTAAATGAACTATTGCTGATGGTTTAGCTTGCATGCTATTAGTTTTAAAGCACTCTTTGCTATGAAATCACTAACCCAATCTCCAGTGTCACATAACTTTGTTTTGGATATTATCGTCAAGAACGTTGTTACTCTGTTCTGTACAACGTTGCAGATTTACAAGCTAGAAATCTTTTGCAAAAACATTTTCGATTAATAAATAGGTGACTAATGAGATAAAAGAGAACTTCAAACGCAGAGAGTAGCTTGCAAGCCTTTTTGTGAATTGAATAATTTTCTTGCATCCAATTTATCCCATATGATCCTAATTTTTTGCCAGCTAATTTTTTTTTGTCGTTTTCATACTGTCAGCAAACCCAAATTTTTTGGGCTACCGATTTCAACCGGCTACAATGTAGTAATTTTACAAATTACTATTAATGTTCTTGGAGAGTTTTTATAGCTTAAGCTTTTTGCATATTCAAATCGTTAAATTGCCAATTGCAACTCCTAAAATTCTTTTAAATCTACTATGTAAAGCAATGATACACTTTTGATAGAGAAAGCCGAAAGCGACGAGTGTTCAAAGCTCACTGGGAGCCCAAGAAACAATTATTTTTAATGTTTGCTTAAAAAAGAGACGGCTATTTTGAAAACATCACTAGATTTATTCATGCTCTAAGCACTAGAGTCCGCGGTCCACACGTTGTGAGGCGTCGCGCGTCAATCACGTCTCATTTGAGCGACAGAATTAATAACAACATAGGCAGTGTTGAGTCTGACGCAAAATTCAAAAACATTTAGCAGAAGTAGCATGGGGGTGGGTAAAGAGAGGGTTGATCGTTGTAAGGGCACGGACAGAAACAGAGAAGGTTCATGTTTGTTGCAAACCAATGCCAGACCTCCCAGGCAGGTGAACAAGCTTGTCTAAGATCTAGTACATCTGACAAGCTATTAGATATCTCTTTAGAGCTTGTGTATAAGCAACTTTGTGCACAGGTGTGTCTTGATCATACTCAAAATGTTCGTGCAGACACTCGATGCAGGCATCATCACTTCTCAGCATGCATAACAATACAATTACAACACGCACTATATGTATCCTTAAAGTCCATAGTACGAAGGTGGCTATGTCAAGCCAGCATACTTTCGTAAAGAACGCTCACGAAGGCAATGAGATTCGAGCTGAAACGCCACGGTGCAAAATATATTCACAAGAAAGGAAATGTATGCTGTAGTGAAGGCAAACATATTGTTGGTGGAAATTTTCTGCCTGTAAGCAGGCTAGTCACCCAATTATTGACCGCCCTATTGATGTAATTGCGGGTGAGGAGGTGAGCATCGTCAACTTCCACCCCAGAAGCAAAACAGGCATACAATACCACAGTTATTGCAGCCGACCAAAGCAACGACGTAAGCAAAGGCCACATAAGTCAGGTTAGTGAATTAGTGGACGTAGTGGTGTACATGATGGAAACCGTGTTTGGTAGGTACTTGTTAGGTACAGTAACCAACGAGGACCATTTCCGAATCACCGCTTGTTGTACACTACTCTAATCGCACAAAATATGGACGTGTATTAGATGTATATGACTCTCAGATATTGAAAGCCTAAAAGACCTGCTGCGTGGATCAAAACATCATCATAGGTTACCACCTCGTCACCATTGCCGAACTACTAGTGCGCATGGTCATCCAAAATTAATAATCGCATGCACGTAGTGTTACCACATGTGAGCAAACAGCGTGAATTATCATTGTAAATTCAATATTTGCCACCATAGAAACAATAACGTACGGTCATGAACACTAATCACTTGTAGACATTTACGATCATGAGAAAAGAGGGGTGACGAGCACCGAGGACCTTTCTGTTTAAAAGGATCATCATGATTGTATGGCTGTTTGGGCCGGGAATGGAGCTCGACATTCAGAAAGCACATCGTCAGCTTACGACATTGGGTGAAAACGGTTTGTTATATAGCACGATCTTGCTGTTGCTATGCGCATACGCTTTGAATCACTATTGGAGTCAGGCTAAATATTTTTATTATCATGATTATTATGTGAGCCCAGTGATTAGCGAGGCAAGTGATGCGATTACAGGTGCCCATGATAAACAAATATTTACCATTGTTTCCGAAAGCCTATGGTGCCCAAAAAAACGATTTTATGAACGGTCGTGCTAATAGTAATGGCTAGAAGAGCCGCCAAGTGCATCGTCTTACTTAGGCGGCACACAGCCACAACTACGACAGTGTTCTTTTCAGCATTTGGCAAGCCAAAGATAGTAGCAAAGCTTACAAACACTCATTCGTCTACCGGTAATGAAATATTCAACTTGCAGGTGACTTTACAGGTCCTTACATACTTGGTACTCACTTATACATGTCGGTCCATCAACATGTGGTGAGAAAAAGTCGAATGTCGCCTGGTGAAGCAACTTATGCTTTCAAGGTGTATCGTGCCTCAGGTCTTTGTCGTTCGAGATTATGACTTGACGTGATCTGCCGATCCATCATACGGTAGAGCACACATAATGCTCACTCATAGCAAAACAAAATGCTGTAGGGGAGGCTAGTCACTCGACTTTGTCATGATTGCTGGCCTCGAAGAGCCGCACTTCGGGCTTTGAATCGGTATGAGGATTGTATTTCTGACATATTTAGCCAAAAAAGCTTCTGGTCCTGCTGGTATAGAAGTCTGGTCTGCAAACGCGCGTCGACAAGCACATCAAGTACGCCAGGATTGTATAAACCAATGACTGTCATTTTGCCTCTCGTAATGCGTGTTTCCAAGGATGGATGCTCTGAAAAGACTACAAAGGACTTAAAGCCATAGATACACCCAAAAGTTTATTAGCGCACAATTATTCTTTGTCTTGGAGGGATGGCTTAGCAACTTTAGCTGACAGGCTCATGCCTGTCCTCATCAAGCTGTAGTAGCGCGGAACCAAAAGTATAATTCAAGCAACGCAAACGGTTGGGTCTAATCCGTCAAATCACACTGAGCTTCAAGGCCTTCAAAGGTCGTTGTAAGTAGCTGCAGCTTGATCGCCGATGCCGACAGCAACAGCAGTCTCAAGTGCGTACATTAAGTTGCATATGAGCTGTTGCTCATTCTGAAAAAATCGTAATATCAAGGCAAGAGCGAACCCTCGGCGCTCTATTAACGCTAAGGCTAGCTTCCCTTTTATGAAAAGAGAATACAAAGACAATTTTAATAGTGGTATCCAGACCAAAGTCCCAAGCACTTTGAACAAAGTCGCTAACTAAGGGTGTAGTATACTCACCAAGTGAAGTATAGACAACTTGCCTACGAAAGTCATCAGCTTCGGCAAAACGCCGTATCCGGCACTAAATTTCGAGCACGAGTATAAAGTTTAAGACAATACACTCCAGCATGCGGCCAAAAGTCCACGTACTACTTACAAAGCGCTCGTTGTTTCTGATCCTAGAATAATATAACTCTTGGATGACGTATCAGAGCAGGTAACTTGGATTCCACAACGTCTGTGAGGCAAACTGAGTACATCTGCTCAAAATGAGCACTGTCTGATACTCAAAAAGGTTATTTATTTGACTCGTAGTAAAGCATGCTTTAGATAAGTCTAAATTAAATTCAAACCACTTCTGGATTTTTTCCACTGGTAAGCCGATATTAACTGAGGTTTAACTATCAAGAAGCGCTTGTTCTTCTAAGATGTAAGCGAGTTTTTAAGTAACGCGACTATAAAGGAGTCGTCGATGCGCAGACTGCATTGTTAAGAGAAAATCTTCCGCTGATCGTTTGTCAATCCCTGAATGTGGCGTCTCAGCGCATAGTTACTCAGTGTATTTTTGAGCACGCGGTCATCGTATAGGTCATCACGTTTTCAAAAACTCAAGAACCGTTTGACCAAATATCACTTTTTATATAAAGCGTATCCTTCTTTAGGGTAAGTACAATATTTACAGAGACACGGGACACCTTCGAGAGTCATGAATTGGTACACCATCGATCTCCCTGAGACACTACCGATGCGTTCGAAAGGATTTGTGGGCTATCCTCAGCGGTAAATATACTCCGACTTTGCTTTAAAGACGAGTACGGGTGAATGTACAGTGGCTAAAAATGTCTCAATTGACCGCCGTACTGGTGACAAGGGTGAGAGGCCAAATATCCACAAGACTGAAGAACAACCGGCCGAGCCTGAAGATCACAAAAAAGGAAAGCGGCTTTTCAAAGCAATCCAAGCTGCTTTCGCTAAGCTGCGATTTATTATCCAGCTGTCAAGCTCTTAGTCTCATGACCAAGGAGTTAGCTGCTCCAACGGTCTTGATCCGCACCGAAAAAGCCACAGCCTGACCGCTAAGTTCCAAACCGATCACAATTTGAAACGGTTGCACAGGCGTGAAAGGTTCTCGTAGCAAAAGTGCACAGTCGAGGCTCCTCCGGTGCTCCCTGAACGTTATTTTTAGCCTAGCTTTCGTTAAAAGTGCGTAGTGAAGCCAAGGTGCTTTTCAAGTGCGTGAGCATTCTATCGGTGGTCTTGCTTTACTGAACTCAACCGAGCCTTTTAATCGACTCCAGCAAGATTACCAAATCACTGTTGCGATCAGATCAAAAGCAGCGAGCAATTCACAGAAAGACCGCGGCCTCCTGATTCTGAGGTAGGTTGTATCCGATTTTTTAGGAAAGCAATATGCACTCTCAGCTCAAAGACATAAAGTAACTATATCCAATGCGGTCGAGCTTGGAATGAAGCTCCCTCAGGTTCGTTAATCTAGACGTGGTGACGACGGTGCTATTCAGTCCACAAAGATATCTCTACACCAGGTGCGCAGGGATTCTACGACGCCAATCAAAAGTCTCTTGGTGGGATTGTTTTGGTGGCCAAAGCAAGCGCATAATCAGCGTAAGATTGTATCAGAATAATGGCTCTTTTTGAGCCAACTTGTGACCATGGAGAGCCTTTGAGCGCACAAAGCAGATAAGTGTACTGGTTGTTACAATTGACACAAGGAAAATCATCATTTAATTTGTTTAGGGTGTGAGTAGACCTCTCATGGTAAAATCTATATCATCGCCGACTGCGCTATTTTTCGGGCTCTACACCAATTCCAGAGATGCACCGGGAGTTGTCATCTCTGATGTTACCTATCCGCTTCCAGCATAAATATCGTTGATAGAGGCGTTTCGGGTCTGGATTGGTAAGACTCCTTGTCCTTGCGAATTCATGGTCATGTAAGTCTTATACCTCGTGGAGGCATGCCCGGCTGGTGAAACCGTTTTAACAATATCGACATTAGCGTGAGAGTAACGATAATGAGCGGTCGCTCACCGGAAGATCGTATATATGTCTGCACACCTCCTCTATGCAAGGTACTATGTGACCTTGTAGCACCCAGGAACAGCCAAGGGCGTCGTGAAAGGTGAGCTCTACAAAGCAGCGCATGGAAAACTCAAGGCCGACGAAATTACTATTCTTGCACCTTTATTGAAATCGCTTCGCCAATGTAAAGGACCGCTATTTACAATTATTCTTGGATGCAAAAGCTGTCTTCCCTTCAGAGGGAGCCTTATAAGAAGGGCGACATCTGGTGCACATAGAAATTCTGCCGGTATTTGTACCGGTTTACATATTGAGGTAATTTAAGAAAAACCATAGTGGACACTTCCCCTACCTGAATTACAGCATTGAGTTTAGTGCATATACTGATTTATGCGTATATTAAAAATGGATCAACTGATACTGATATTAGTCCTTCAGTTGCAATCTATCACTCAGGTTGATCCCCTTCAGACAAGAGACGTTCACAATCAATCACCGAAAGATCGTATTCTTACTAAACGCCATCTTTGTATAGCGATCGCGTCCATCTGTTAGCAACTTTTGGTCTATAGAAGCCGGCAAGTTTCTCGAGTAGTGCAAACTGCTCGTCAACTAGATACCGAGGGGGGATTTATATGTCAGAAACCTTGACATTTTTCTCGTAGTCAATGTTCTTAATCCGCGTAGGCGTATGACATATTCCTAATAAGCGACTTCTAGACAACTTCGAGTGACTGCTACCATAGATTGCTAAAGGGTACGTCCAACCCGCACAGAATTGTATCGACGAGGCGATTCAAAAGAAGTATAGCTCCAAATAGGCTACCACTTCAGATGAGCAACCCGCCACAACGAAGTGTATAATCGTTCTGTGAGCCAAAGATACGTCCTTTTTATCGCTCTAGGCATGCACACATGCAATTGAGCCCCAACAAAGTGTATAATTATTCTGTTAGAACGCTGAGACGTTGTGTGGTCCTTCTTAAATGGCCCAGGAGATTGGTGTACATTGACCCGCTGACCTATAACCAGTCTCAGTCGAATCCACTACTTTCGAGTAAAGCAAAATATACTGCTTTGGCTTTGAAAAGCAAGTTGTTAGATGATCTGAAGTAAATGAAGGAGAAGAAGGGAAAAGTCTGCGCGGAGGAAGACCGGAGTGAAGACACTTGAGCAGAAGAAGGAATATTTGGAAGTGATTGATTGATTGAGGGTTACACTTCTACTTCCCGCAACCACTCTTTCTACATAACGTAATTACCTCAAACCGTAAGAAGTAAGAACTATGTTGATCCGCGGTTCGGATTGGACCGGGTTGGGTTGTGTACGTTACCTGATACCCATAACCTCAATACACCCCCTCAATGCGAACAAGCATGAATGCCGAGCTCTTCGACATGACGTCTACCAGCTCGATACTTAAAACAAACGCACACTTTCCGCTGTCCGTCATCTCGAAGCGCGTCTTTAAGTCACTCTTGGTCTGCGCGATGAGTTCACTTGAGCTGCCGGTAATTAGCACATCATCGACGTACACCAGCAAAAATACACACTTGCCGTCTGTATCTTTGATATATAGGCATGGGTCGTATTGGGACACTTGGAAATCGATCGAACATACAAACTCGTCAAACGTCTCATTCCATACGCGTGAAGCTTGCTGCAGGCCGTAAACTGCATTCACTAACTCCAAACAATTGTGGTCACCATCGAGCTCCATTCCTTTGGGCACCACACAATACACGACTTCTTTCATAACGCCGTACAGGAACGCCGTTACCGCATTAAGTTGATCCAGAGGCCACCCAAAAAACTTGGTTAAGCTGATTGCCATTCGCAATGTCACATACTTGACAACAGTTCAGAACGTTTCCGTGTAATCGATGCCGTCTTTTTGATTGAACACTTCCGCCACGAGACGCACCTTGTACTTCTCGATCGATCCGTCGGCCTTGTGCTTGATCTTGAACACCTACTTGGATCCAATGGCTTGCTGTCCGTTGGACAGCTTAGCAGGTCGAAACACATCACAAAGGTGCAACGAGTCCAGTTCTGCATGGATCGCCTTACGCCAGTAAGCTTGGTCAGGCTCGCTAACAGCATCTTGAAATGTCGTTGGCTCTGACAGATCGCCGGCTTCGACCGCGTTGGCACTTGCTCACCAAAAGACAGGAGGGGTGGAGTCCTCCACCCGATGTGGCTTTCTCTTCTTTATTTGTGGTATAACGTGACATACGCCCGACTGATCTGCGCTTGAATCTTCGTTCGTTAGACCCTTCGGGAGCACTTCCCTCTTCAACTCCAATTCCGTGATGCTCAGGGTTGGTGCTTGTCGAGTCGCGATCAGCATTTCTCACACTTGTACGCTCCTTGCGCTTTCCTGCCTGCTTGAAGATCGTCGGGTGAGCTGCCTTCGGATCACTGATGCATAGCGATTCGAGGTCAAAATCATAGCCGTCATCGTCATGATCACCAATACTCATCTCCAAGATGCCGAAACTTAATTCTTCGAAGGTGACATCGCGAGTAATCACCGCTTGCCCAGCTTCAATATAAAAATACCCTGTAAGCCTTGGACACCTCTTCGTAACCCACGAAATTTCCTGCACGAGACTTGGGGTCCCACTTGAGCCGCTTTTCTTTTGGAGTGAGAACGTATGTCCGGCACCCAATAACACGCATATGTTTGACGCTTGGCTTGAACTTGCGCACAATCTCAAAAGGAGTCTTGTCGTTCATCTTGGGCGACGGAAGGAGATTCTTGATGTAGATGGCCACCATAGCAGCTTCACCCCAAAAGCACTTGTCTAACTTGGCATGGTGCAATATGCTACTGCCGATTGTGACGATGGTCCGGATGGCGCGCTCCGCTGTGCCGTTGGTCTGATGTGCGTATGGCACCGTGGTTTGCTGCTCGATACCTTCATTTTCGTAGAAAAGTTGAAGCGAGCTAATTGCAAACTCACGGGCTTTGTTGTGTCGTACAAACTTGACCTTCTTGTCGAACTGTGTTTGCACCATCAAGATGTACTTCTTGACACAGTCCTCGCTCTCAGACTTAGCACGCAGGCAGAAACCCTTCATGCACCCACTAGCTTCATCCACGATCAGCAAGAGATACTTGCTTCCGCCGAGAGAGTTGTCTCCATGGACCCACAGATGTCGAAGTGGAGCAGCTCAACGAAGTCATAGTTGCGCTTGTTTCGGTTGCTTGGATATGATTTTTGAACTATCTTTCCTTGCTGACACCTTCGGCATGCACTTATTATGACTTAATAGGCACGTTTGCATCCTTGATCATATTGGTGATTACCATCTTGCGAAGTACGTCGACTGGAGCATGGCCCTTCCGTGCGTGCAAGTCGGCACCATTGTTTTCACGTGTAGTCGCATTTTCTGGGCGCTGTGCCGTGCGAAGCCAATACAGTCCATCCACGAGATCTGCTGTGGCCACCACTTGATGCGAGGATTTCCGCGCAATGTGCATATGTGCGCACTTTAAACTTGCCACTCTTGTTGATCTGCGGCACAGACAGCAGTTTCTTGTTCATCATCGGCACGTATAGCTTGTCTTTGATCTTGATGTCGCGTTGTTCACCGTCGGACACACCCGTTCAATGATGGTGTTAACGCCCTTGATCTTGGCCTTGTTGCCGTCATCCATCGATATCTCGCCTTTTTCTTGATCATTCAGCATGACAAACTTGGCCTTGCTGTTGCAGATATGGTGCATAACACCGCTGTCGATCGCCCACATCTGGCATAATCTTACCAGTCGAAAGTCCACATTCTAGCGATACAGCAAACGCGACACGGTCGTACTCGTAGTCGTCGTTGGGTCGATAGTAAATGTTGTTGGCTCCGCGTCCACGAGCTTGGCCGCCGCGTCGAGCACCTCGCTTGTCGTCCTTTTGCTTGGTCCAGCATCGCTCAGCGGAATGCCTCAATTTCCCACAATATGTGCATTGGCGAGACTCACGCATATCACTAAGCGCCTTAACAGATTCTTCGCTCTTGATCACCGGAGTCTTTGCGCTTTGTCGCTTGTTATGCTCATTCGTTAGCACTTTTACAACGTCTTGCGTCCGCAGTTCCGCGTTGATGATCTCCAAGTTAAGAACAACGTTCTCGAAACTTTCAGGGAGACTTCGCAACAAGCAGATCGCAACATCTTCATCCTTTATCTTGGCACCAATGCTGCTGAGCTTGGCGCTGATGTTGAGGACTTCGTTGCAATAGTGCATGACGTTGACGCCTTCCGCCATCTCCATACTGAATAGTTGACGCTTCAAGTAGATGCATCCAGCCTTCTGTGATCCACCGTAAAGCGTCTTGATACGCTGCCACGCGGCCTACGCTTCCTCGCAGTCGTCAACCACGTGATGGCAGTCGGCCTCCATATGCAGAAGCATCAGTCCGAAAGCGATGTTGCTGGTCTTGACGTACTCGTCCGCAGCGCGAGCATCGGCGAAGGTCGAAGTCAACCACGTGCCATACCGACTCGGTCAGGAACACGCCACGCATGTAACGCTTCTACGTGACGAAGTTGTCGCCGTTGAGTTTCTCGATGGCAATCTTGGCCGAAACGTTGTGTGCAAAAGACATGGTCGTTGGGCTCACAACCTGTTGAATGAGCTGAAGGAGACGAAGGAGAAGAAGCGAAGGGTCTGCGCGGAGGAGGACCGGAGCGAAGACACTTGAGCAAAAGAAGAAATATTTGAAAGTGATTAATTTATTGGGGGTGAACTTCTACTTCCCGTAACCATTTTACATAACGTTATTACCTTAAACCGTAAAAAGTAAAAAACTATATTGAAATGCGGTTCGGATTGAACCGGGTTGGGTTGTGTACGTTACCTGAAACCCTTTACCCGCAGTACAAGTGTACATGATTTGTGCCTGTCTTGAAGGGGGGCAAAGTGGCCTTCCTTGATGAAGAGCATAAAAGGTTGCTGTCAGAAGTCGTACACTCAGAGTTTAAGAAATGGTCGTCATCAATTAAGCCGAGACGCAAATCTAGGGAAACCTTACGTCATCATGATGGCCTTTTATTCAATGCACAACTCATGAACTTAGCCGGTTAGACCTCGGAAGCTCTCGAGAAATTGGCCTGATGGTTGTATATGCAAGTGTACGAGGGTTGAATCCATTTCGAGTATGTAAAATCCTGGCGCATTAAGCAACTTGTCTGTTCGGTAAATAAACTCGACCAGCCAGTACAGATGCATGACTGCATTACCGAGTAAAGACATTTCTTGTCCTTAACATGGACACGTATGATGCATGCTATGTCTTAAGATGTACGAGCCCTAAACTGATGAGCAGAGCAAGGCGGTAGAAGCCAGTTGCCCGAACCCGCGCGACAGGGCTTACATGAGTCTTTTTCCTGCTCATGTTGTGCGTATAGATGTTTGAAAAAGGCTGGGCAAATATACACGGGAAAACAAATATGAAATGTTTCAAAATAATAAATATTTTCGCGAAGGCAGACGTAGCGACGTCCACAAAATCGCTTTTCCTCCAGGTATTCAAGGTCTGCTACCAGCCGTTAAAGACACTTAAGATAGGGCTAGCATAGCGTCAATTGCAAAGTTCTGCAACACATAGTGTGTAACACATGTCCACTGTTGCGTGGCTGTGTATTACCACGAGTAGGATACAGACAAGTCAAGGCGTGCCTATAATGCTTATCCAAAACATCTTCGCTTCGTGCGCATCATGTATACATATCCTGAATAGAAGTTCCCGCTTTTACAAAAAAAAACTCATCTTTAAGACATTGCTGGCTCTGAAATCAGCCAGGAGCTCAGTAACTTCACGCTCTTTGAGGATCAATTAATCTGGTATGCTACCAAATGAAGCGCACCTGCTGTGATACTACGACCACCTATCTATAAAATTGTTCTGAGGATAATAGCTCCTTGTTTGTTCATCACGGAGAAATCATTATACCTCGGTAGACTATTTCAAATCTATCATTGCAGTCCAAATGGCTCAAAAATATCCTACCAATTATTTAGTATATCAGCTCTATACTTAAAATCCTTTGTCGTATACCTCAGCATACAAACCGCCGGTAGGGTGCTTGTCCAATAATATAATAACGGGATCCAATCTTTAGCACAAAAGCTCGGCTTAATGTAACAACCTCCCTTACTTAGACAGAATCCACAACCAATAGAAGCAATGAGCTTTAGCCATCACTATTTTATTCTATACTAAAAAAGACCAAAAGGGTAGCGAAAAGGGCTAATGGTCGGTCGGGTCATTTGACGACAACCAAGCTAGCGCCGAAAAAGGTGATCTCGGCTTCCACAGGTGGCGTCGGCCTTCACAACTAAAGCAGCGCCTGAAGTAGCTGGGCGTGCAGCTAAGGCTCGTATGCGGCAAGTCTTAGGAAGTTTGCCCGCCTAAGAGCCGCTTGCGCAAAGAGAATTCTTTTACTCCTCCGCGAAGGAAAACGCTCGTATTTTGTTCTCCCTCGCCCGGTGGTCCGCAGACACCTACAATTAAAATCGAATAACTCGCCTGGATCTTTGCTCGCTAGAGCTGCAGAAAAGCTACAAATTAATGGCAGTGTTTGCAAATTAACACCATCACCCAGGGACATGCCCTATAGGTGTAACCCTTAAGGTCCAATTCACCATCCAAACGGAAGGCATCACCAAAAATAAGTATTTGAGCAGCGTCGGGAGCCACTTCCCTTCTGGCTCGACTGCCACTCAAAGCGTATATCCCGTTAGTGCGCTATCCTTTGGCAAGCGCTGTTCTAGCTATTAGGAATTAGATCCTTATATTTACAGAGCTACCTACAATTAGATGGTCAGACGACAATGGTCAGCCGTTGCTCGAGGACGCACTGCGCAATATGGGCCGCATACATGGGCCGATAAGCGTAAATAATTGACTTTTCGCGTAACAATGCGGTCCACTTATCTATAGTTTTGCACTTCTCTACGTGGATGTCTTTACTTCCGCTAGCACTACATAAGTAGTTATCAGAGCTCGCAAAACGTCGTCGGAACATAATTGGCAGGACAAGGATTAAATTAGGTTCGCTCAGAATAAATAAAGAAATGCTTGTGTAAGCATGCAAGGAAACGAAATTGTCTGTTCATTTCAGGTGAACAGTACTTCAAGATACTAAAATTCGACCGCCAGAAAGGGTAACTTGGTCACTTGCGACAATGTGAAGCACCCTTCATCGGATCGTTTTTGGTCTTGTCGATGCTTCCAACATTTGATGCGGAGCACCTTAGAAGATTTAGCCTCGTGTGAGTCCTGAGATGTTAACAGCACTTCTATAAAAGGTTGTTTCACGCTCGACCATGTAAATAAGACAAGTATGGGTGGCTAATAGTGCTAATATCCACCATCGTATTGACCGTATGACAGGGTCGCGTGTCCCTATCCGACACCATGGTGTTTGGAAGGCTTTAAAATTCCATAAATAGCCTCGCTATTTGTTATCTAGTTATACTATATAGGCGCCAGAGGCACCATCTTGCTTAGGTTCACAAGAACTCTTTATCCCCGTGTTGCCAATATTCTTCAGTAAGACAGAGTCGAGGCTTATTGTTTTTTTTTCTACTCTTTAAAATCCGCCGATTTCGTCAGGCTCTTTAAAAGAGCTGCCACATGAGCCGCAATATTCATTCTCTGATACGTATCATAAGTCCTGATATCCACATCACCACCAACATGGTGTGGAAAGCATCATAATCCTCCAAACGTATGTCCTAGCTTAGATCTTCGTCGTTCAAAAAAGCAACTCGGACTGGATCAGCCGAAATTCACCTTTAGTGGATAAGGCTGTCTATTCACTCACAGCGATACAACTGCGATGGATGTCAAGGGGCTTGTCTGTGATGAAAATTTGCATTGAATGCTACATTTCTGTATACGTCAATGCCATTTCGTCAATAAAGCTTTTTATCCTCTTATAAAGGCAAACTTAAACCTAGGACGCACGAAGGCACATTGGCAATCGCTTTAGTTTGTTCAGCACAGAAGCTATATTTGCGAAATGTGGCAACCATCTTGCCCTCTTTTGGGATAAAAGGGGCGTAATTTCTGACGTCCTCAGAGACAAAAGAATTCGATGCACCATTGTGCTTGGACCTCCGAAAATTCACTCGGACCTTACTGGTGCGTACTACATGGTAGGTGATCTATTGTTGTGAATGATGTAGATCTGCTTTGCCTAGACTGGAATTAGATGATTAACCCATGCCCATCCTCTACGGGGCCGATGGTGTCATAGAGTTTGTCACTCCTCGCGGTAAGCGAGTCAGTAGAGGTGTGACTTGTGTGTAAAGTTTGTTACGCCATATTACCACCTCAGATACTCTTAAAAACGTGACGTGGGGCGGCTGTCAATATCTCGGGGACCATGGCTCTTACAAAGCAGCCAATGATTTTGTCCTCTTTGCCACAAAGACACATTTGCCGATACTGACATAAAAGTCATTGTTCTCACCTATCTGGGCATTTAAACATACCTCAGAGCGGCTGTAAACAAACATATCGTCAAAGGATTATTGGGCAAGCGCCTTTACCGGCCGCACCAATTTTCGTGACCAAACACTCTGGTTTAACTAGGACTTTGGTAGTTCTTTTGACATCACTAGCCATAGGCGTGCTTACCGAATTAAGTGCTCTGTACAACGTACAGTCGGATATGTTGTTAAGCAACACTTCCTTTTTTGTAACGGATATACCGCTACTACTGCTCAGCTTAATATGGTGACCACTTTCTACTCAAAGAGAGTCGGTGACAAGTGCGGGAACTTTTACTCTCGCACCATGCCATTCTTTGTCTATTCGTTGAAGAAAGTATCAGTAAGATCACACTGTTCTCACCTGGCAGTAATAGCACAGTGCTTCGTGCCTGGCACAAGATTGATCTCGTATTTACTCCTCTATTTTCCGAAAGTTGGAGAATTGTCGGAGGAATGGTGGAGTGCACTACCGTATGCCGATGAACACCGAAAGTATCGGCAAATTTTACTTAGACCTTACCAGCGAGGAAGCAAAAGTAATGTATAGATATCAAGGGAAACCACAGAGCAACTACGAACCGCGAAAGCAGACCGAGCGAACAGAAGATGATATGGAGCATTTAAAGTCTCTAGGTGTAGCTGTAATTTTTTTAAACAGCATGCAAGAGTTCCGCACCAGCAAGTGAAAGCAATAGCGAAGCGAGAATGCATTTTTTAAAAAAACTATCCTCTGATATAGGTATTTGCTTGGAAACGGTTGGGGTGACGCCCTTCTTCCAAGCGCGGGGGGCTAAATGCTCGCGCGCTTCGGGCAGGTGCTCTCGGGCATCTGCAGGTCTCTAACGAGTCTCACCCTCGACGCGACGGTCTCCAGCACCGGGCGCCACCTGGGCTCTTACCAAGTCAGAGATAAGCAAAATAATGGAAGACCCTCACGACCTCGGTGCTGGCTGCACTGCCCGCCGAACGAGACTCGACGTATGCGGACACCACTCTATGCCGTGGACTAGCCAGACTAGAGCCTAGCACGTGCAGAACTTGGCAACGCGATAACGTAATACATTACATTACATTAGGTATTTGCTTTTCTATTTTTTTTGTCGTATGTTGCATTGTTTACAATCAGCATTAATGACACGCACAGCCATTAAGAGGCAGCCTTGGACAAAGGACGCGGCTTTACGGCGCCAGGCCACGTTGGCACAGCAGCGACAGGCTCGGCGAGATCTCACAGCACATGCGCGTCAGCTAGTCAAGTTAAAAGAGCCGCCATGTTTTTCTGCAACAGACGTAAGCGCTGAACCAATGGACGACATCACGTCAGCATCGAAGCATCGGACCCGTGAGGACCGAATTAAGCAGCGACGTGATCATTATTCTAAGCAATTGATGACGCCTGAGTGGCTTCTTGACGTACCCAAAGACCTTAACGGCAGCGGCAGCGCTTTCGGCGAGGGTTGGTATGTGCTACCGCGTCCTGAGGGAAAGCGTTGCCTCGTAGTGGCCAACGGGTATGCTGTGAGTGAGCTAGATGTTTGCTGTCAGATACTTTTTTAACGGAGTCAGATGGATTTGGTCTATGGCTACATGTAGGGGCAACACAATAGCTCGGATCCCATCAGGTAGCATCTTAAAGAAGTTTCCGTCGGCGTTACCCAGCGGCTCCCGTAAAACTAACAAGGCGAGTGATAGCTACTGCATCTTGGACTGCATTTTCCAGGAGCAAAACGAAACGTTTTACGTGCTGGACGTCATGTGTTGGAAAGGGTATTTGCTTTACAACTGCACTACAGAATTTCGATTTTACTGGGTGCGTGACAAATTATCGGAAGGAGTGACGGCTACAGGCTCTCCGGCCAACCCGTTTCGATTTCTGGTAAGTACAGTGTTCGACAACATCAAGCTTAGTGAGCTGACGAATTTCGTCTTCGGTGGTTCACAGCCAATTCCATGCTACGAAAGTGACCAAACAGGCATCATGGCGGCCTATTCTACGGTGTACCCATTCCATAAGTGTGTATTTGTTGGGTGGAAGTGTTTTGCTCAAATTTAACTTACTTGGTATTCGCATATCTTCGTGTGTTGCTTTGCACGTGTGTTGCATAGAGATGGCCTTTTTTTTTACATGAAGGCAGGCCACTATGAGATGGGTCTGTCACCGCTGGTGCTGGTATGGAAAGATACGAGCACAAGTCGCTTTTCCCTTTTCCCAGCGAAGCCGTCCGTCGTGCTTCGTCTTGATGAGAACAACGAGTTTGCAACGCTAGAAGGCATCGTTTTATATATTGCCGACCAAGATATCATTCAACTGCACGAGGTTTGTAAATCGTGCGAGTTTTTGCTCGATAGATGAGTAATCGCGTACCGACTGCTTTTGTTTACTAAAAGTTGTGCGAAGGAGATCTTGCGAGCTTCACATTCGAACAACACGAAGTTGATGGTGACCAAACCCCGCACCTTACAAACATAACATTTATGAAGCGATGCTCCCCTCAGCGAGCCCTTCCGGACAGCTGGACTAAGATTTTATTTCAATACAAGGCGCGGTCCGGTGGAGTTTCGATAGAAGAGATACTGAAGGTAGTAATATTTCTTTTTGACAATATCTGCTTATTGCTTTACCCTCCCTCTTACTGATTACTTGATGCCTGCTGCACGAGCAGATATCTCAATTACTGACCACCGAGGTCAAGATGGAAGCATAGACAATATTTATTTGTTCGGTGGTGCAATATAGTATGCGTAATCCATCGGTCTTGCTTGGCCCCGGCCCCTCGCAAGCACGATTCCGCGGTATAATGGCATCGAAGGAGTTTGCTGGTTCTGTTGTTGCTGCTGGTTGGTCTCGGAAGGAATTTGTTTTGTCGTGTCTGTTACTTCCTGCGTCCTACAAGCTTGTTTGAGATTAGTCAGGCTGGTTACTAAACCATTAGTTGAGGTGATGCTAGGTAATCGACTGCGTCGGCTATAGCTGTTTTTATGAATGCGTGGTCGATCATTGTGCGGTAATAAAACATCGTTTTTGATATGAGCAGTCATTTCTTGGCGTTCATCGTTTGACTTAGCTGAATTTCGTTGCTGCTGCTGCATCGCGACGATGGCATTGGCCGTCGGGATTTGAGAGCGCTTGTAACTATTAGTGGCTCGCAGAGGTAATCCCATGAGTATCTTGAACTTTCTCGAATCTCGCGCAAGGTACGGCTCTTGTGATAGCTCATCAAAAACCAGTGCCTCCTCGAACGGGATCGCGTAGCCTTTTCCTGGTTTGAGACGTGTCCACCGTTGGTGTTCTACCCCCAGTTGCTGCTGCACGCGAGGAAGAAAGGCCTCTGATGGGACTGCTGAGCTTTTGTAGAATGGACAGAACGGTGAGTAAAGCTCCGACAAGAACGCTTTGCGCTCAGCACGCTTGTGTTCAAGCTCTTGCAGCTCTTGACCGACATGTAGAGATCTTTGGTCCTCCGCAACCATACAAGCTTGCTCGTGTTGTAGCAGGCGCATTCTCAAAGTAGTTTTTTGGTCCTCGCTCCTTTGCTGATAAGAGCGCTGGTCCTCAAGCTGCATTCCGTTTTGATTCCGTAGAAGCTGGTCACGGTGCCAACACAAGATTTTGTCTTCCCCCTCCATTTGACTTTGCTCAGCATCTTCCCGCGCATTCTGAAACTCCATTTTACGTTTAGCCTTCAGCTGGGCTTGGTGCAGCAATACTTTCTTCAGTTCAGCTTCTTTTATCCGTCGAAGCTGAGCACATTCTTCTTCTCGTTCATTCTCAAGTCGAGCTCGCTTCCGCTCAAGCCTTAGAAGCCTCTCCGCCTGTTGCTCATCCAGCAGGTCCTGGCGCTCGTCATCATGCTGTAGCAACTCTTTCTCTTCGTATTCTTCGTCTCCATTGTTGGTATCACTACTAGCCTGCCAGCCAGATGAAGCTCCATCGCGATTCGGTATCGGCAGATCACCAAAAACGTTCGACCGGGAAAAGTCGGCTTGCTTAGGCAACAATTGTATGTCAAACTCTCTTTCACTCTGTGCGAAGCTGTTGACGTACTCGCACGATTCGTGTGCCGTCGCCGTTAGCTCCAGCGTGGTAGTTGCTGTTTCGATTTTTAGCCTCCGCGATGTTTCTTCTCGCTCATAATCGATAATATGAGTCTCCAGCTTCACGGGCGCATCCTCGATTGCTTGAAAAGACTCTTCATGTTCGGTAGTTGACGTTTCGGCTTCAACTTCGTCAGCGACAATATGTTCTACAAATGGGAAAGTGATCACCAGCGGGAAAGGTAATGTCTCGATGATCAATGGCGCTGGAAGGTTACCATATTGAGCAACACGGGCAATCCGGTGCAGACGCTTGAAGTAGACCAATTTCTCTCCTAAAAAGGTGTGCCTTGCTGTGCTGGATTTAAAATACAACTGCGACAATATTGTATCGCTTATGGTGGCTGATTCTACGTTCTCGATGAGCAGATCCTGTAACAGAGTCTTTCGAACTGTTTTGCTAGTCGACGCTTCGAGAGCTTCGCGTTTTAAAAAGTCGCAGCGATGGATGTTACGGGTTGATGTCCACCATGGCACGAACTTTTCGGCCAACAAAAAATTGTCCAAATCATTAAAACATGAAAGATTCGGAAGTTCAATATCATTCCTCATGGCCGCAATTTGAACAACGGGGTCCATTAAGGCCAACGCAACTTCTTTAAGCTGAACTTCTGGACTCGTATTTTCCCACGCTGTTGGACTGTCGTTGTCGCCCAATAATCGTTTGACAAAGTGCTCGAATATATAAACTTGTTGAGAACGCCCATCGTTACCTTCGCAAAGACCCTCTCTCGCTTCTTCTTCTTGAATGTCGCGCTCAATTTGGTAGACCGTTCTCAACCGCAGCTTCAAGTACTCTGTTCGCGCTTTAAGCCGTTCTCGCTGTAGTTCTACGGATGGATTCTGGCTACGAGTGGTGAGACCTGACGAGTACCAAGAAGCAAAATCGATCCATGTGCTAGTAAACTGTCCGATCTGCTGGGATGCAGGAGGTGTAAGGCCAGCATCCGCTAGGCTGAGGTGAATGAGTGGATCAGTGGCTGCAAATGTCAACTCCTCTATAAGAAAAAGCTCTCGAACTCGCTGATGATGACAATGCGTGGCTGTGAACCATTTTGTGAATGGTCGTACGCTCACCTGCATCGATTTCTCTGAACAATTAAAGTCATTCACGGATGGGACAGATATATCATTTCTCTTGGCAACTTCTTGAACACGTTTTGATTTACTTGCTGCCATTAGCTCTACTCTTCGGTCATATTCCGACAAGCAGTCCCAAGACAAAAGTGGGACTCCAGATAATAGGACTTTAGTATTTCGATCATCCGTTCGTTCCTTGCATAGAAGTTCCCTTCTTCGACGGAGTCCAGGTTTAAAATCTAGCAACAACATTGATTCTTCCTCATCTTCCACTAGTGAGACCAAAGAGACCTTCTCCTGCACTTCAAGGTCTTCAGCTTTCATACTGCTTGACTGTACATTGTTCTCAGAGTCGTCTTTCATGTCTTGCATAGTAAGCTCACTTTCATTCACTGGGTCAGAGGAAATGACAGCGCAGCGAGCTTGCGATGGAAGAAAGTGCAATGGATTGACTACAGTCCGGTAAACTCGAGGTTTTGCTTGCTGAAAACAACTCGGGACAGAGTTCACTACTGGAAGATGACTGGAATTTGCACAACGTGCATGTTTTGGCTCAAATTTTTCTTTGCTGCGCTGAGGTAATTGAGAGGCATCTTGCGAGGAATCACAGCGTAAATGCGACGGCGACTGAGCTTCATAATTTAATTTGAGCGCAGTGGACAAGCATTGAACGCTTTGTAATGTATCACTTTTTATCCGCGCGGCGTCATCTTCTTGCTGTGCATCATTCATTATTGTCGGAGCTTGCTTAAGCTTTTTAGCAAAAGTCCTCGTGAAAGGGGTCTCTCGGCACGGCTTGCAAAGAGGAGTAATAATTGCGGGCAATGGCATGTCGAAGCGAACGAGAGTAGCGCCAGTCATAAGCTTATTCTCCTCATTTGCATCTGGTGAAGATGGAGCTAATCTTAGATTTTCTTCAAATCTTTTGCCGACACTTCCATCCTTTTCCAACTCGTGCTGATTCAAAACTTGTCGCGCCCGTTCAAGGCGCTGCTTCACAGCTTCTTCGTCATGTAAACTGAGGTGATCGACCCTATCGATGCGACGATCAACGTAAACAAAGAGATCCAAGCCACTATACACGAGCGACTTTTGCTCAGTTACCTACATCCTTATTTTAAACAGACAGACAGCTTACGTACCCATTTGCTTGAGATGTATAGATACCTTTGATTGATTCGTTAACCTTAATTCGCCGGTGCGGAAAAAAGTATTCAAGCGAAAAGCACCAAACAAAAATGGTGGCATCTTTATCAAATGAAAACACCCATGAAAAGCTGTTGGGGACTGAAATTTCTGGAATAATTGTGGTTTTAATTCGCGATTCACATACTATTTCCAGCACTGGGGTCGAATGCAAATCGATGGCATGCAGGGCACGTTTCACAATAGAAATGCGGTTTGGAGTTTGTTGCTGGAAAAGATGAGCATTAATTTTACCTTCCGACGGTAGTTGCCAGCATTCGATAGTACCGCTATCAAATCCGCAAAAGAGATATTCGGGGAGTTTAACCCTCGCGGTCGAAAGGTTAAATGAATAGGTTTGGAAGCAGACCAGCAGCAACCACTCGAATTGTCTCTCAGCATCATTGGCTGACGATACTTGCAATCTTTTTATCTGCCAACGCTTTACATTTCCACCTCGACTAACGGAAAGAAGCGAGATTTGGTCGTCTCCAGGCTTTTGTGGTTCAAGATTAACCAGCACAGTGACACTGTTGGTGTCGTAGAGATTAGAAGAGAGCTTTGATAGTCAGAACGAACTGAAAAAAAAATTTACCTGTCATTGGCATGCACCTGCTTCCTAGTTATCAAGCGATCAATGTCATGATCGCCATTTGATAAAAAAAAGATTTGGACGACCCCACTTGAATCACCAATACCAACACAGTCGCAATCGTTGACAAGAAGGCTGACTATTGTGGTTGCAATTGACTTTGACGATTTGAAAGGTGGTGCTATAGTGAAAATGCGATTGTCGAATAGGCCAAATTTCTTTACTAGTCCGTGAGAGTAAAGTGCGACAACAGAATCAGCCGTTATGACATAGTCAGCTATAGACAAGTTAATATCCGTCTCGAGTGATGGTATTGACGCAAAGCAAAAACTTGAAGAGCCTTCTTGAAACACCATCACTTGTGTTGTAGGCGTTTGTTGATAGACAGACATAGAAGTAACGTCGCTAGTGCCTTGCTTATATTTCCTTAATCCTTCACCGATGAAGTCATCGCACGGTAAGCGGCCTTGAGAATTCGAAAACAGAAGTTCCATGAGGCAAAAACCACTCGAGCAAATGGCGAGCACAAAATTTCGTCCGTCACTTGCTTCTATAGTATGAAGAGCTTTGTATCTTTCTGACAGAGAGTCTAACGGCAGTCTAACGGCGGATTGCTTGTTGCCAAACTGAGCATTTTCTTCATTAACGCTACGGTCTGATTGTACATCGACAAGATTTGCGATACAGAATGTGGCACTGACGTCGATCAAGAGGATATTGTTGCAAGTGTGATTAGGGCTGATAAAATACCGGCTATTTGTAATGAATAGAGTAATTTCGTGCTTGTGCTCATATTCACCAACTTTTCGAAATTGCAGCACCCCTCTGTTTACGATAGACGCGTATTTATATATTTTTCTGTAGCGCTCGGCAATAAATCTTGTCAATTGCGCACAAAAATGATATAAATTAAGCAGCGTTACCTCAAATTTTCTTTAAACACAAGATAGACACTGTCATCGTGGTTGCCAGACTCCATGCCACAAATTGTGCTCTGGGTCTCACTTATACAGCAAGGCAAGCGATGACACGAAGCCGCATCAAACACATGGACTTTAGTTTTGGTAGTAGCAAATATTCTTTGTCCATCAAAGTTCATGCGAAGGTGAAGGTAATTAAGTTTCTACCAAGATCTGCGTCATAACTAATGTACGTGATAAAAACAATAGGCGACGAATCACATACCGTATTTACAGCTGTATGCAGTCGCAACACCACTGTAAGATTTCTACGATTTCGAGCAGTTGCGATCGGACGCAAAACCCAAACCTTAATCCCACCGTCTGTGTCTGCAGTGAAAAGCTCCCGCCGTTGCGGGTTTGCCAGTGCTGTAAGAAATCGTCCGCCATTGTCTATAAGCGTATGAGAAGCCAGCGGCGTCTTTAGGTCTGAGCTGCAAATGTTCATCCCAACTTTCAGCTTCCGGCTATAACTTTGAATTCATCGCACTCTACCTGAGAAATCGATGCTCAATTTTCTCATATACAGTAATCACAGCGACGAAGTAAGCGTCGAGCTTTACACAACGCAAATGACAATCAGAAAGTCCAGAAAACCAATGAGCAGTGATAGTCATCACACCCTACCCAGGATATATGTAGAGCAAACAGGTACTGCGTGTTCTCCTCCGCCTTCAGTGTCGCGAATAAGTCCCCCCCCGTTGTGAGCATCTTACCGTACAAATAAAGCGCATCAGGAGTAGCCACTAGTAGCTCATGATGGTCCATATTGTACGTGGAAGACACCACATCGTGCAACGGGATCCGATCGCCCCGCAGCGTCAGCGTCATGTCCATTGACGCACTGTAATTGTGTACCTATCTGCTCAAAACGGCTATTTCAAACGATGTGGGACACACTTTATATTCAATGACCTTTATTAGTTAGTCAAGAAAAATGGGTCGCACGGGAGCCAAGGTTAAGAAGGGCGGACTGGGCAATGCTCTTATGCGAAAGCAAACAAAGGCATCGTCCATCAGTACGAGAGATGTGGCCTCTAGTGCTGGAAAGCACGTATCCGAACGTGATGGCGGCGATGCATCGGTGGCCCTTGCCTCGTACTTGGAAGGTTCTTCCCTGGTGCGTTGAAGCAAATACAAGCTACCGATATCGACGCGCTCTTATCTTAAATATGTGATTGCAGGATGATTTTCTTGCTAGTGCTGTGCTAGCAAATCGCGAGTTTACAGCTATAAAAGAAAATATTCTGCTTATCGATGGGGTAGACGCAGGTCCACAGGTGGTCGAGTGCGTTGACTATTAACCCTTGATCGGCTAGCAGAGTGTTCTCAAAATGACATTATGTGGACTTAATTTGTGCAGAAAAAAAGATAAGAGTGTGATGCCAGAGATGACATTTGCGGAGATGAAGGTGCCACGTCGTCCCCAATGGAACAATTCGATGACAGCTGAGGATCTTAATAGACTTGAGAAAGAGAAGTTTATGGAATGGCGTCGTGATATTGCTATGTGAGTAGCGGGTGAAGTGCTGATTTTGTCGATGCAGTGTTGACGTTCATAATGAATCTTAATAGGCTAGAAGCATCTTCTGATCACCTGGAGGTGACTCCTTTTGAGAAGAACTTGGAAGTGTGGCGTCAGCTGTGGCACGTTCGCGAGCGAAGTGATGTTATGGTGCAGATTGTAGATGCTCGCAACCCGCTCTTCTACCGGTACGAATTGTTTTGAAGTGTTTAAATGTTATGCTTGCAGCAATTTACTTTTTCTTGATTAAAGTTCGAAGGATCTGGATGCGTATGCAAAGGAAGGAGAGACGCTTCGGCGTACACTTCTGATCGTAAATAAATCTGACTTTCTTAACAAGCGTCAACAGTAAGTTGTCTGGTTTGGTGATATAACGAAACAATTTTTTTCTTATGTCAAATTGGTACGCAGAATTGCGTGGGGAGACTATTTTACGAAGAATGATATTGAGTTTGTTTTTTTTTCGGCCAAGGAAGCCCAGAACGAGATTGATGAAGAGGCAAAAAAGATGCGTCAGAGACAAAGCGATTTTGAATACCACGACCTTGACGAAGTAATTGAGATTGCGGATGTTCCACACGCCATAGAAGAAAGCGTGAAGGGTGCCACAGAAGATACTGGTATATACACGGTGCTCTCTCGCGTTGAATTGCTCGAGTATTTGACAAACATCGCTGCGGAGGTTCTCAATGAGGTGGGTGTGCGAGTGAAGGACAAGGGTCTTATCAAGTTCGGGATGGTGGGTTTTCCCAATGTTGGAAAAAGCTCAGTAATTAATGCACTGCTGGGTGCGTCGACCTACTCGCACAAGACTCAGCGTGTTGCTGTAGGAGCCACCCCTGGAAAAACCAAGCACTTTCAGGTTTGCTCGAGGTTTTGTATCAAAGCTCGACTTGATAGATTTACACATACTTTACCAACTTGTAGACGATGATCTTGTCCGACCGCATCATGTTGTGTGATTGTCCTGGTCTTGTTTTTCCAAGCTTTGTTAACTCAAAGGCTGAGATGTACTGTTGTGGTGTGCTCCCCATCTCGCAGTTACGTGACCATATTTGTACGTGCATATCGTGTTGCAGGCAATGTGTGTTCCGAATAGCTAATATTGTGTCAACAGCTCCGTGTCAGCTCTTGTGCCATCGTATACCAAAGCGAGTGTTGGAGCGAACGTACGGATTTAAAATTGCTGGTCCAAAATCGGCAAAGGAAACAGATCCAGTTGGCATCTACGCACTTCTGGAGGTGCGTGTGTACACTATCTTTACTCGGTTTCGAATATCATACTCACCCGTCTCATTCTGATTTAGTCTTACGCCCGCAATCGCGGTTACGCAACGACTGGTAAGGGGGGCCCTGATACGTCCCGTGCAGCTCGCGACATCTTGCGACACTACGTGAGTGGTCGACTATTGTACTGTCATCCTCCGCCGGATGTGTCGGACCCCGCTATCTTCGATATTCACGAGCTCGCCAAAAGTCAAGACGACCTCAAAAGTTCATCCGGGTTAGAAGGAGACGAAGGCGGGAGTGTCGAAGAGACTTTTCCTTTGATAAAGCCGACCGCGGACGAAGATCTGGACTTTGACACTATCACCGAAGACAAGCGTGCGACTAGCAAGCGTTTGAAAAAACATGGTCGCAAGGGACGCAAGGGTCGCGACAAGAATCCATATGAAGACTCTGATATTTCTAGTAGCGTTTTTGGGGTTCATATTAATTCAGGGAGCAAGAAGAAGAATCGTAGATCGTAATTGAGCATCTGGTGGAAAAGTTACAAAACACGTGTTTTTGAAAGACATGATTTCAAGCTGGCCATATCACGGGCTCGTTATATGATATATTTGCATCCTCTCTGATGAAGAATTTTCGTGCTTCTAAATAAGAGCGGAACGTATTGACTAAGTAAATGCTTACGATAAGCTTGACGGTCCAAAAGTATCAGCCCAATCTCTTTTTTAATAGGAACGGTGCTTTACACGATTGCCAAGTTCACTTTGTTAAGATATTGAATTTAGTAGATGGATACTAAATGAGGATGTCGGGTATAGCCCTCACGGTAATTAGGGCATCGAGTTATTATAATGTTACTAAATACCCCAGTGTCGTGAATCCATTTAGTCGCACATTGATTTTAACTATTGCGAGCTTCGCCCGGACATTCCAAGACTACATGTTTGTTTACGAAGAGGATATTAAGTGGTGCTGGAAGGTCAGTATTATGGTAGATTTAAAGGCATCAAGAAAAGTTTCCAACACGCTACTGCTTTGACTTTGATGGAGGATCCAAAGCGTTTGAGCTTCTCTTTCGACTATGCCATTGTCTACTCGAAACGGACGTGAGCAAGCCATCTCGTTCCAGTACAGAATACTTTAAGCTTTGCAGAGGGAACTACTTTGCTCATGACAAGAAGTTGCATACAACGAAGTAAGCGTTGCAAGATTATTAGTGCATTTTAAAAAGCCTTTATTGCAAATAATCTATACAGAGATTTATTCTTTATAGGCAATAAATTGCCCTACTTGTTCCAAAATTGGCAAAACGACTGTCATTTTTCCCGACTGGCTTAAAACAAGCCCACGAAACTAAGCGCGCTTACCAAGGCAGGGCTAAAAGCTCTGCTGACGAGCGGTATGTTTTGGGCACATGAAACGGGTGTTAATTACGATACCATAAGGCGATTCTCAATAGCAGGTGAAGATAGCAAAGTCGATTGGTTCGTTGCTCACTGTTGCGTCGCTATAAGTGGGCAGACAGGATGGGTCGATCCGGCAAATTCATTCCGGGTCGTTGGTTCAAACGAGAAAGACCCGAAGAATGACGAAGTTTAAAAAAGCGCGTGGTGCTCCAAAAGCGGTCATTTAGGACGCTTTCATCGGTCTCCACACCATATTGGTCACCCTACATGTACAAGCGGATAATTGACGGAATAAAGATAAATAACGAGTCATTCACAGAGCCGGCCAGTTCCGGCGAATCGAAAGCTAGGGCATATCGGTGCTTTGTTTGCCACCTAAAAGATGGTGCATTCTAGTCAGTATAGCGGCTGAAAATTGCTTATGAATACGGTGTTAAATACCATACTCTTTCGGACAAGATGGCGTCATGGGCATACTAGCAGACCTTGCAATTCGCAAACAAAGGTTTACAGACGTCGCGATGCCCGCGTTTAAAGACATATTATCTCCTTCGATACCTTTTCCATTTGTCTCGACAGTATGCATGCCCAGGCTTCTTTTGATGAAGCCGAACGCATAATGAGTGACTATTTAAAGTCCTGTTGCATAGGATTGATTGATTAGCAACTTGGCCTTGCCCCACCAATTGATCCAGGTTTTGTGCTTTCTAGCCACGACAATACCAGGAATAAATCATACTTTTCCGTTTCAACGACAAGAAATGACTGAGAAAAATTAATTTGACTCAGGCGAAGCCGGGCCAATGCACGTGATACTTGCGGCATATTATAGAAGATATGTTGGCTGTAGCTCGAGCTATTATAGGCACGACTGTGACAGCCCATTAATATACGCTCGTTATGGACCGCATTTGCGAAATTTTGACGTAACATAGTCGGCCTGAGGTCAAACGCTCGGCACGCTGTCATTCTGATGCATATGAAGCGGTTTCTGCAGAAAGGAAGGGCTTTGATGAATTGAGCACTTTGCTGGACGTCATTGTAGATATCAGTATTATTAAGGCATGGCAGCGTTGACGCAAATATGACACCGAAATGTTCTTTACACGGGGCATCTCGCTTTATACGTGGAGGGAGATAATGGTAAAAGGCGAGAGCGCTAGGCTATGCACCTATATATAGTAATACCGGTACGGCGACGATGAGATAATTTCAAAACGTTCACTTCAGTGAATGTTGCAATCAGACTGGGTGAGTTGTTCATGATAGGACCGAAAAGACTTGAAAGCTTTGCGGCACACTCAAAACAATGGTTCAGAGATCAGTCGATTAAATTAAACAAAGAGGTAATAAAAGGAACTAAGAAGGCACTTGAAGTACGAAGCGGATCTTAGGTTATGAAGAAAAAAAGGTTTGTTATATCCTTTCGCCAGAAAAAGCAAGGTGTAGTCTCACTAGATCCGTTTTTGACCTTGCCACCTACGTCATAGAGCTGACTTAAAATCACGAGCCGAATTTTTACGTAAAATGGCGGTGGTCCTCACCAAAGAAATCATGCAACGTTCTTGACGCATGCTTTCGTGCAAAGCACAAGGTAAGTAGGACTCGAAGAAGAAAGTAAACTTTAGCACACCCATCATTCTGTGTCAGAAAGCCAAATGACAAGTGGCGCATCGTACACGCCTATATGAAATTTGATGCGTCCACCGTCCCAATACTAATGTACGGTGCGTGTTAATTCCTCATTTGAAAATGACATAACAGACAGTATTCCTAGTGGCTTGTTATAAGTGTCAGGTCCTACGTTAAGAGCTTTTGACTGCACTTGCGACGTTTGATTTTTCTGGTACATCAACATTTCAGGCTTTATAGAATGTATTTACAAACATACTCTAATGACATTTTGTGTCCATAATCACACACAGGACAGAAGACCAAGCGCGAAAACACCACGTTTTATTTTACGAGCAGTGCTCGAATGCATTCGCGAAAATAAACTTAACGTCAAAGTAGATACGTGCATTCTTAGCGCAATGAGAGATTAGATGGTGCTATTTTGGAGATCATGTCTTTTTGGTGACACTTACTAAGGCCAATATCATTGTAGATTGGCCAATTTAATTGATCCGGAAAGTCTTGAGCAAGTAGTTTGGCCTTGCTGGTTTTTTTACCGGTATAGTGCGAGTTACACGGATG